>JANFAB010000113.1:0-190055 GCA_024613165.1 Pisolithus albus
CACACTGTGACGAAGTGGAAATCGTCGACGAGTACGAAATGTACTCAGAGATTGACGACGACGACGAGCCCGTCGCATACTTCGGCGCTATACACGAAGAAGATGAAGCTGTTGCTTCCGATGAGGAGGTAACTTGCGCTATGATGCGCATGTACATGATGACGAAGACTCGTCCAAAAGGAGACCAGGTCTCCGAGGTGGGAAGTGATTTCCCAGATGCAAATGAAGGAAGCTCCTACGAAGAAGAACCTCAGGAGGAAAAGTGGGAATGGTCCGGAACTTATGGAGCAGTGCACGAAGGGACGTGCGATGAATGTCGACATCGAGTCGACCATGTAGCAGAAGGGCTACTTAGTAGGGATGAGTCCCTTGCACGAGCACTTAATGTACCGGAAGAACACGCTAGGCGTGAATACCACAGAGGGGTAGGAGAAGGAAACCGCATACGACTCTCGGATGCGAATGGTAGTACGAATCACGTACGGGCTGCGCTGCAGACGATGGCATTCCATCTCAGAGTCCACGAGGGCTATCGTAGGAATGCCCTGCGACAAATGGTATTGGCACGAGGAGGACGTGCGACATCTGCCAGGACGCAGTCAGGAGCTACAAGAGCACCTGGACAATGCCATATTTGACATACGCCGCCAAAGTATGGCGGAGAGTGACGTCGGGATTTATCCTGACGTAGTGATAGTCAATACCCTGTGGGGTAAGGTATGGATCAACCGAGACAATACGATGGAATATCAACCATCGGTAATGGGAGGTACAGGGGGACCTCTGTGGAGTGCGTCTCTGAGGATAGCAGACGAAGATATGGACTCCCAAATGGAGGATGCCATAGAATTTAATAGCGCGGTAGATACTATGTCTACGAGAAATCGATGGATTTGGTCTCCCATCTACGGTGCAATCCATGAAGAACCTTCATGCCGAGAATGTGCTCAGAGAATAGAGCACGTATCCGAGTCGGCAATCGACGGAGACACTACGTTGAACGTGGCGTTGCGATACCCAGAGCAATTAGCTCGTAGGGAGTACGACCACGGCTGGGAAGATTGCGACCGAGCGCAAATGGAGGGACACGGAATGAACATGGATCGCACGCGTTATGCGATGCGAACCATGGCAGACCGGATACGGTCCTTGGAAGCCGACAGGCTTCAGACGATCGCAGATATATTAGAAATACTGGGGGAACGCAGTGGCGTGGCCCCAGAAGTGCGAAGAGCACTGGAAACAATGGAGGTTCGCCTCCAACGAACCACTGAAACTAATCGCCGTGTCGGAATATATCCCGACGATATGATAGTGGTGACCCCCCACGGTGATGTGATTATCACGAACGACGAAGGACAATATCGTCATACCGCACGGTTGGCAGCAATGGATCTCGCTGCAAAGATCGAGCTGGTGACGAAGTCATTGACACGATCGTTTCGGTATGCTATGCATACGAATAATGTAGTGGGATCTCGTCCCAAAATAAGTCCTGAGTTGCGAACGTGCGCAACGTTGCAAAGCATAATTAACGGATGTACCGCGTATACGATGATAGACACCGGGAGTACGGGTAATTTCGTGAGCCCGGCATTCGCCAAGGTCACGAAGATGAGGGTTTTTCCCCTCGAACAGCAGCTGACGCTGCAATTAGGCTGCATAGGCAGCCGGTCGAAGATTACTCATGGTGGAATATCCACAATGCGCATTGGAAACTATGAAGTAGAGATATACTTCGATGTAGCGAATATTGACCGCTACGATTGTATAATAGGAATCCCCTTCCTAAGACAAACTAAAGCGATCTTAAACTTCGCAGAGAAGACGATACAGATAGCAGCGGAATGCGTGCCTCTTCTCACAGAGCCTGAGGCTCTGATGACGGGTAAATCCCATCCTAAGCATTGACTCTCGCGCCCTGCGAGGCCTCAGTCTCGCGAGGGCTCTAAAGGGGGGAGGGGATCCGATGGAGTAAAAGAGCCAAGGGGCTCAACGAAAAGCAAGGAACATCTCGCAATAATAAAGCCAAAAAAATTGTTGAGCAATGAGGATATACCTCAGTTACGGAACCAATGGTTCGAACGGTATAAGCACAGGCTTAGTGGGGTGATCCCGAAACTGCCTCCACTACGGGAGGTAAACCACAGGATCCCCCTGATAGACGAAAGGAAGCAGTACGCGTATCACCTGCCACGGTGCGCTGACGCGCTTAAACAACAGTTGTCGGATAAAATCCGACTGTATACGGATGCAGAATGGTGGGTGCTGAAAAGCGTCCCACAGGCTGCTCCGATGCTATGCATCCCGAAGAAAAATGGAAAGCTGCGGACAGTCATTGACTGCCGCAAGAGAAACGAAAATACTGTGAAGGACGTCACCCCCTTCCCGGATCAGGACCAGATACGAATGGACGTAGCGCGAGCGAAGTATCGCTCAAAGATTGATTTATCAAACGCATACGAACAAGTTCGTATAGAACCCGAAGACGTCTGGAAGACGGCCTTCTCGACGATATATGGGACCTTCTTAAGTCAAGTAATGCAGCAGGGAGATTGTAACGCCCCTGCGACGTTTCAACGCCTTATGACAGTGATCTTCAGAGATCACATAGGACGTTTTGTATACGTCTATCTCGATGATATATTCATCTTTAGCGACACAATTGAGGATCACGAACGACACCTCAGGATAGTGTTTGAAACACTAGAAAAGGCCGACTTCTACCTTGAGAAGGAGAAGTGCGACCTTTATGCAGAAAAATTGGACTGCCTAGGGCACATCATAGACGCTAAGGGCGTCCACGCCGACAGAGACAAGATGTCTCGAATCAGGAGCTGGAGGACTCCGAAGAACCTAAACGAAGTCCAAAGGTTCGTAGGACTAGTGGAGTATCTAGCACAGTTTATGGCAGACATATCGGCGTATACTACGCCCCTGACTGGTATACAACGGAACGAACATCCGTTTCAGTGGAGGGAAATCCACGACAGGTGCTTCCAAGTGATCAAGGATCTTGCGTGCAAGTATCCGATCCTGCGGCCTATTGATCCGCGAAAAGAAGAGCCAATATGGCTCATGTGTGATGCATCACTCTATGGAGTGGGTGCGTTATACGGGCAAGGGCCCGACTGGAAAACCTGCCGACCAGCAGGATTTATGTCGAAAAAGTTGAGCGATGCTCAACAGAATTATCGAACATTCGAGCGAGAAACTCTCGCAATAATCGAAGCGCTCTTGAAGTGGGAGGATAAACTCCTCGGCTTCAAGTTTACGATCGTCACCGATCATGAGGCGTTGGGGTACCTCAAAACCCAACGAAAACTGTCGAGCCGACAAGTCCGCTGGTTGGACTACATGTCACGATTCGACGCAAACATCGTCTATGCAAAAGGCACGGAGAACCGCGTAGCGGATTGCCTTTCTCGTTACTATGAGCAAGAAGGAGGGGACGTAGCCTCCGATGATGAAGTAGAATGGGCCGACGCAGATATACGTTTGGACCCAGAGGGGGACGACCTCCCTCAAGACAGGTGGCGAGAGCTGAAGTTATCAGCGATGAGAGAGGGAGATACCCCTCGGAAGAGTAGCCGGTTGAAGGAAAAGGTCGAGAAAAGATATGAAGAGGCTAAAGAGATGGCCTCAGCCGCAGATCAGAGTAACAAGGAATCCCCTAGCGCAAGTGCACAGGAAGACCCTACGATACTCGAATCTGCCGAGGCCTCTAAAGCCTCCCCAATAATATTTGGAGAAGCACCAGGCTTCCTGAACGCTATCCGCACAGGATATAGAAGCGATCCTGTACTCGCGAAAGTGATGGCACAGCCGTCACACTATCCTCAGTTCGAAGGGGAAGATGGCCTTCTGTACACGAGAAATCGTGGAGGAGAGAAGGTGTTATGCCTTCCCCATGCAAAGTACGACGGCGATGATACTATCGCCAGGGTAATCGATCAAGCGCACAGGACGCTGGGACATTTTGGATCCCAGAGGACAGCGGACTATATCCGCAGATGGTATTGGTGGCCGAAGCTCGGCCGGGAGGTGGACAAGTTTTGTCGAACATGTCCGATATGTCAGACGACAAAGAACGACAATCAACGACCGAAGGGTCTATTGCACAGTCTGCCTGTGCCGCGAAGACCCTGGGGGTCGATAGCAATGGACTTTGTGGGACCTTTCCCACCGAGCGACGGGCACGACTACCTGTGGGTGGTCCTGTGCCGTCTAACGTCGATGGTACACCTAGTACCGGTGACTACGACGATACGAGCGTCAGAGCTCGCGGGGATGTTCATACGGGAAGTCGTCCGACTACACGGACTACCAGAGACGATAGTCTCAGATCGAGACGCGAAGTTCACGTCGACTTTCTGGCGCGAAACGCACAGAATGTTGGGAGCGAAACTCCTAATGTCGACGGCGTTCCATCCACAAACAGACGGAGCGTCTGAACGAGCGATAAGGAATGTAGCGCAGATGCTACGAGCCATGGTCCGACCAGACCAGACGGATTGGACATCGAAGATGCCAATGGTCGAGTTCGCGATCAACTCGAGCATAAGTAGCTCGACAGGGTTCGCACCCTTCGAGTTAAATTACGGGTACATGCCCGAAGTAATGCAACGAGTCAGAGGGGGGACGCCCTCAACGGCACCGGGAGTAAAGACCTTCGTAAAACAAGCGTTAGAAAATCTTGAGATGGCCCATGACGCCATCATTGAAAGCAGGGTAATACAGACGTACCATGCGAATAAGAAACGAAAGGAAGGCTTCAGCCTTCGAGAGGGGGACCTCGTATATCTCTCTACTCAGAACCTGAGCGTTCCAAAGGGACGTGCACGAAAGCTCGTGCCAAAATTCATCGGTCCGATGAAAGTGTTGCGCTGTGACAGCGCGAACGACACCTACACTCTGGACCTGCCAGAACAATTGCGCCAGCGGCGCATACACCCAACGTTCCACGTCGGGTTACTGCGCAGATACGAACAGAACGATGATGTTCTGTTCCCGAGGCGTGACGCGCACGCGTTCTACGATGTCGGTATGACCGACGAAGAGGAGTGGTTAGTAGATGAGATAACGGCTCACCGGTGGACGAATAACAAGGTAGAGTTCCTTGTGAGATGGAACCTCGGAGACACGACATGGGAGCCGGTGTCTAATTGTAAGGAGCTTGAGGCCCTCGACAGGTACCTCGAGCTCCAGGGCGTACAAAGTATACGCCAGTTGCCCCGAAGGGCGAAATAGTACGCGTAGGCGTACGGTAACCACTAAGTGGTTAAACGTAGTCGGGAGACTACTACCGGAAGCAAACGGACAAGTCAGAAAAAACAAAAATAAAAACAAACAAAAGATAAAAATAAAAATAATACCGTCAATAATACCGTCGGCCTCGAGCACAGCATAGTTACCAAATTTAATTAGAGTATATACTTTCCTCCGATCACATTTTCACCGTTTCACGTGCATTAACTTTACTGATCACGTGATTTTCTTTTTACAATACTCCGTCTTCTTCTTCTTCTTTTTCTTTTTCTCTAACGCTCATAACGTTCTAGTAGATACAATGTCCCACCGCGATCACCGTCGCAGAGAACCCCCGAGCCCACAAGGCTCTATTAGCCCCACCCCGTCCCGATCTCCCTCGCCCCGGCGAGGCAGATCCCCCGCGCGTTCCGACGTGCCTCACGATGGCTCGCCATCACGTTCGTACTCCCCGTCCCCCGTCGACCGACGCAGTCTGCGTACGGTCAGCAGTGGCCAGAAGCGGCCACGATCACCCTCACGCTCGTCGTCCCTCGAGTATGAGCCCCGCCGGGACAAACGTTCCTGCCCGTACTGGGAATGCCACCCCCAGTTTCCTTTATTGCGCCATCACGGCGCTTGTGACCAGTGCGCGTCTTACGCGCTTCATCTCTCCCAAGGCATGGCCTTGTCCGACGCAGGTATCATGCCTGCTATCGTTACTTTGGCTGATGAGACCGCGCGTCTCATCAAACGTACCCCTTACGACGACCTACGTCGTCGTATCAGCCGTCTCGAGCGTGATCTCGAGGACACCTCCTACGACCTCCGTCGTGCCCTCCGGAAGATCGATGATCTTCAACGCGAACCTACCCCCACCATCCCCGCTCCCACTACGGTTGAGCAAGCTGCGCGTGACTTCGAACGCGCTCGTGTCGCCTCCCTGGGGGGGCGTACTTATTCATCAAACGCGGAGGCTAGTTCCTCCAGGCTGCCGCCTCCACCGGCACCACAGCCCTCTTCTTCTTCAAGGGGGAGGGTACAGGCTAAACCTGCGTCGCAGGTTGAACCTGTAGTGTCGAGAAAGGGCAAGGCGAAGCAGCTCGACGACGATACCCATCAGGCAGCGCCTGATTACGAATACACCGCCATGGAGGAAGATACCTCCGTTCAACAATGCTACGATGACGACATCCCTATGGTCGTCGATACTGCCTCTCAGGGAACCCTCTTCCCTGAATTTACGGGAAAAGAGAACCCGTACAGGGTACGGGTCCTTGGGCAAGGCAGGGATGGCGTGAGGTCGATCCTCTTTGTGAGGATCAATGACAACCTCTACGCCTATAATGATGAGAGGCTTGGCGCCGCCCTCGCCAACATTCGCCAGGGGACCCCCCCTCCTGTTCCCCTCAGACGAGGAAACCTCGTCGCATCAGTGACCAGATGGGACAGGGGGATAATGGGTCCCATTAGACTCGTTAACACCGCGGAGGAAATCCGCAAGTTGTACGCCGAAGCGTACGAAGAACCAGAGGAGAACGCTCCTTGCGTCCGTAGGGCGCAAGATTTGATCACCTACGTTAACCTGTGGAAAAAGTGCAGGTTAGACACGAACGAGGTCATGAACCTCGCACTCAAGGAATGGAGGCCGCCTGTTTGGGCCTCCCAGAAAGCGCGCCAGAGGAGAGAGGCGCTACGAGACAAGGAAAGGGCAAGGAGGGAGGAAGAAGCCCTCGCGTTACAACCCGCCGGTGGACAGCCGGCCTTACAACAGCGGATAGAGGGTCAACCCGCCGCTCCTTTGCCAGAGATGGGTCAGAGACCCATCGTGCCTCTCCGCGACCGCCTGATGGTCGAAAACCCTGGGGTTCCCCAAGCCCCTGCTCATCAAGAACGACCCCCTCCAAGGGGTCGAGCGTTTAATCCTAGAGGAGGAGGTCGAACCTCCGGAAAGAAGGGAAAAGGGGGGATCCCCGAACTACCACGAGAGGCTCCGAGCCTCGAAGCCCCAGTCGCTGACTGGGTTAAATTTATCCACGAGTACCAGAATAGGTACAACGGTTCAGACGAGAGCTCCGAGCTCTCGCGAATGTTCCCTGGGGCGCTAGGTGTCAGTGAGCGCCCCGACGACGACGAGTGGGAAATCAGCCCTCCCACAGCACAATTAGTACGAGGATTCCTCCTCTACGAACGACTGGCTCCAGTCCCCAGAGGGAGCTATGACCGGATGGTCTGGTTCCGGGAGCTAGTTCGTCTCCTTGCAGCGAAGGGTCGCTACAGAGCCCTTCTGGAATGTGCCGAGGTGGCCCCTCGTGATGGTACCCGTGTCCCCTGGGAAGGGGAGTTCACTCGCTCAGCCGGTATGGCTGATATCGCCGCATACCTCGCGGCTAATGGCATCACTCCTCACGATGCCGACGATGCCCTCGTTTGGGCCAGGAGGGCGGGTAGAGAGTACATTACCCGCGCTGTCGATAATGGGGGGGAACGAGACCCCAACGTGCGAGCCGCGCTCGATCTTCTGAGGGCGGCAATCAACGACCCTCCAGTATTGAAGGAGAACCGCTCGAAGGAGTGGGTCGAGCGCCAGGCTAGGGCCCTCGGGATCGCTACCGAGCGCATTGCGGCCTACGAGGCCCGCACAATCAGCGACGCAGAACTCCCTATCGTTAGGGACTTCTGCTCCGCTGTAGTTATCTATGACCTGCCCAACTACTTGGGGGTGGAAGGTCGAATTTCGCAGGAGAGGACTCCCGAACAAAATGACGAGCCCGAGGAGGGCGAGATGAGGGACGAGCCGGCTCCGATGTAGAAGGGACGCTACATCGGGTGCTGGATCGTCTTCTCGAGGGCATAACCCCTCAGTTCGAGTTGTGGTACGAAGGGTTCAACACCTTTCGTACCTTGCTCTGCATTGCTGAAATGAGGCGTAACCCTCGGATTAGTAGTGCTGCGAGATTCAACATCTCGCGTGAATGTACATAGGGTCTTCCCTATTCTTTTTCTTTTTCCTTTTCCTTTTCCTTTTTCTTTTCTTTTTCTTTTCTTCTCGTCTTACGAGCCTAGGTCGGCTCTACAGGGGGAGGGTGTTAGGGGCCGTGCCCTAATTTAGAATGTCTGTAATCATCCGCAGGCATGTGATACTCCGGTATCACATGCCTGCATGACTCATTTGGGGTACTATCCATTGGCACCCTTCCAACCCATTGATGGTGCCGGTCCTAGTAACCCCCTCGGGGGTGAACAGCCACAGGGTGCTCCCAGGCCTCTGGATTGGCACTGGTGGAGAACTATCCTTCCAGAGGTAAGTCCAGGAAAGTGGTGGACTGACCACTTCGAGTGGAACCCTGACACTGGTAGAGTAGTCAACTCGTGGACGTTCGACGTAAACCGTGCTGGTTTATGTAATCATAGATGGATAATCAGCAGGAAGCACACTTGCAACCTGTTTGATTGGACTAATGCTTGGAAATGAGCAGTCTTATCTCAATTAGACAATACCCCTGACGATGATCAGGAGTATTGGGACCAACTGGTCGACATTGACGTCACCAGTATGGAGTTCTAATTAGGGCTCTGGTGTTTATGGCAGATATAGCACGACCAAGTGCCGGCAGCTTGGTTCAAACCCAAAACCTAACTTAACCGTAACACCAACCTAACTGAACTAAAAAGTGGCTCCTAGCCTCACTATGATGTAGTCCTTGCCTCTTAAGGAGGATCTGACTAAGCAAAATGCACCTGCAGTGCATTTTGGATTCTGTATGTCCCCGTGGAAAGGGACTTCTTAATTGGGAGTGCCATTGGTAATAGAGTGTTGGTTGCTGCCAGTTCGGCGGCAAGCATGTGATTATGACCGCCTGGTTTGTGTCATTTGTCACGTGTCCAGTAACAGTCCAGCTCCTTTACTGTGGCAGGGTTTTCACGTGATCATGGGTCATGTGTAGAAGGCCTAGGCCGACCTGGCCCCACAGACCTTGTCCCTAAAAGATCAAGGGATGGATCTACCAATGGAGATCTAGGGTCCCTCCCCGAAATAGCTTAACTACTGACGTGCTCAGCACACCATCGCTTATCGTCGAATGGCATTATTCCCGATCAGCTAAGTAGAGTTTGACACCCTCATTTCAGGGTTGTCTGACTGTGTCCGATGGTTCTGATGGAACTATTCCATCATAGATAAGGTTGACAGGTGGCATGTCACAAAGGAGTCACCTAATTAGAAGGTACTATTGTTGTATCGGCAGCAATCCAGGGCGGACAGTGGGCACTGTCAGCATCACATGACATGTGCTCTGCTGGCTGCATGCCGCTTTCATAGTAGGACCTGTGCAGATAGGCAACTAGATGAGACACCTTCGGTGTCTCCCCTAGAGTAACGCTGCTCAAGGCAGTTGATTCACATCTACTCTAGCTCCATATAAAAAGATGATAAACAGCACTGATGAGACTTCAAGTCGAAAGTGCTACAGTTGTCCTGTACTGGACACCACCCTTTGCTCTATCGTCTTTACTCATCAGCTTAACCTGGCTCCACTGTCGCAAAAACACTCGCTTCGCTCGCATTTTTGCTCCCCCCTGACCAGAACACAGTGCATTTCCCAACTCATGTCTGATCCAGTGTGCTGTCATTGCAAAGTAGGAGTCAAGCTTGTCAGCAGACCACATGTCTGCAGTAAAGGAAATTGCTCCAACAGCTCTCTGCACAGTAAATGCTCAATAACACCGCAACAAGTACTGATTCACACACCTTCAACTCCACTCTGAGCTGCATAAAACATTCTCACCAGCGCTGGAGGATGAGTTCATGAGTCTTAGTATGATGAGGAATATCAGTATCCCACAAATTGCGATGAAGGTAAAGGATCAGCTGGCGAAATTGTGGACATTCCATTAAATAGATCGCTGAAGAGAATGAAAAGAGAGAGGCTGGGATGAGTGAAGTCTGAAGGAGAAAGATCTTGCCAAAGGGGCTTCTCTAGCCTGGCAGGGAACACTGTCTGAGGGACGTCTTGGGCTGTCTGAGGCTGTCTAGACACAGCAGAAGGCACTCGAGGCCTTCTTGAACTTGAACTCGACCTCTGGACTCTCGAAACTCGACTGAACATGACTTGTTACTTTTTTAAGGTAGGTACAAAGTAATGTAAGTCGTGAGTGGCTTACTTAAGCCACCTCACGTGTCTAAACTCGAAGCCTCGAAGCACTAAGTCAATACTATAGTAAATGGACAGAAAGTAAAAACAATAAAACAATGAAAATCTCCTGGTAGGGAAATACCATTCCCTACATCGCCTGATCCACAAATAACATCACATCAGTTAAGTGCTGAGTGGATTAAAGATGGCGGTGGGTTGAGGTTGACGATTTTCTTGTGTCTCGTGGTCCTCTCATCATCAGAATCAACACTGAGTTCTTGATTGATGGCGATGAATTCCATTGCATCATTGTTATGATAATGCTGGGGCAGGTGGTGAGCACGAGCAGGGTGATCTCCAACCGACTCTCGGTGTTAGGTTGTGCTGCATGTGTGGCAGGAGTCAGTCATTGATGCTGATGCTGACCTTTCCCCATAGGATGCAGGGGAAGGGAACAGTTTGTGAGCTGACGGAGAGTGAAATGAAATTTTGATACTTATAGCATCTGCACTGCTGGTTGAAACTGGACATATGCATGAGGTGAGCTCAGATGCAACCCCTTGCAGTACTTACATATGGACAGCTCCACTGCCACGCCTTGTGTACCTTCGCCAGGCAGTGATAGCATCTGCCTCATGTTAATAGTCCAATTGAATTATCAGCAAATGTTGTGTGAAGAATAGTGGGATAAACATTAAAGAAACATACAAAATGATATCAGATGCAAGCAAGATCTCTTGGAATCAGAAATATTCAACCAGGGTTTACCTGCAAACTGATTTGTGATGTGCAGCCAAGCGTGGCGCAATGTCTCGTGGCTTGGGGGACATGCTAGGGGTTCCATTATCCATGGGCCAATATTCCTCGTCATCAGAATGAGCATGCTTGATGTGTCAGAACTTGGTGAAGTACCTGTTTCATAGCATGACCAAGCAGTTGCACAGGATGATATTTTAAGCCCTCATTGAATGTCCCTCCAGTTGAACTCGACTTCGAGTTCGGCTGCTTGTAGCCTATGTCATGTGGACTTGGATCTGAATATGTCAGCAAGTTTGCATATCTCGTTCTTCATGGCACTTAGCCCCTTTCTGATTACTCTCTCTACCTCTTCCATTTCGATGTGGGGATATATGTACTTCAAAAAAATACTGTGTCAGCAGGGATTAAAGCAGTCAAATGCATCACTTATGCTGGTTACCCTCTTGCTATCATCGAGGTCGATCCTCTTTGGCTCCATCCTCTCTAATCCATACATCGAACTTGACATCTTTGATTGCATACCATGTATGATCAGCCACTATGATAGGTTCAATAACCATGGGCTTGGGTTTGAAATCAGCTTTGAAGTCCAAGTCCTGCTCGATGGAGGACGAGTGGTCGAGTCACATGGGGGATTTGGCCTCAGGTCTATCAGTAGAGTTGGAGTCAGAGGTGGAAGTGGTTTCATCAAATTTCGCAGTGAATGCCTTGATAGATGGTGGCAGAGCGAGAAAAGTATCTTCCAAGAAACATGCATCATGTTAAGAAAAGAAAGACCATGTACATGTCCCCTCTGCTGGGCAGTGGTAGTCGTGCTCCTCCATAACGAAAATCATGATGACGAGAAGGATGCTTGGCCAACCCTCGACCTCAGCCCGAACCTTCTTCATCAACACTTCACAGCTTTGGCTGAACATGCACTCTACTACAGTGAGCAAAATGCCAGGTCCCACCTTGACAGGACTTGCAAACAGGGAATGATCAGGGGTCGCAACTCACAGAGAACCCAGTGCAAGGAGATTGCAAGCTGAGGTTTGGTTCCAACATAATGCAAACATGCGATCAGTTGATAGGAAGGTGGTCCAGTGGGCCACCCAGGGACTTGATAAGGACTTGTCCCAATTGGGACTTTGTTTTACTTAGCACATGTCGTAATTATTATTAGTGAACTTATGTAGTGTTGCATTTCAACTGAGAATGTAACATTTGTGCTTGGTTGTCCATCTTTTTTTGTCACTGAGGGGTCCTAAACCTAACCCTAAGTGTGTTGTGGGATTATTTAAGCTGTGGCTTGAAATTTTATCATTGCCTTGATTCTACTACTAGATCCCAGGTGCCATCACCAATCACCCCAGTCTGTGATGAATTGTTCCCCACATGATCAAGTGCTTCCAGCCTTGGTGGACCATGCTCTAAAATCTGTACTCAGGAACTCCAGACTCACTGGGTCCTCTGTGGTGCAGAGATCTGACCTCCAAAAACCAAGGTAATGGGCAACTATTTCCATGGTGTTGGCACACCCTCCTTGACATGACATCCTATGATAGGCTCAGAGTTAGGTCCCAGTTGGCCAATCTCCAGAGGTCATTGGCAGAGGAAGTCCTTCACCCTGCATCCGTTTCCTCCTTGGAACTCCAATTTTCTGCCCTTCTCATTGCCTTTGCAATCCTCAACCCTTGTGAGTGACCTCACTGATGGCAAGTAGAACTGGGGAGCCTGAAGTCCAGGGGAAGATGTCACAGAATGGGACATTGATAGGTTTTCAGAACCCATGAAGAATGTCACCAACAAGAGAAAATATTTCCCATATCCCCAATGGGGATGCATCTCTGACCCAGCCACTGTTTTGGATGTCCATGGCAGAGTCTTGGTGTGGTATCTCCCAGGCATCATGCCTACTGCAAGAGTGGTGATTGGTCTCTTCCACCTCAATCCATCTTGTATTGATTCATCCCTGGGAACATCTCAATAAGATCCATCTCCCATTGAAAGACACCCTGGTAAAATGCTCCAAGATTGGTTCAATCCAGAAGGAGGTTTGGCCATAAACATGTGCCAGAGGCTGATGGCAATGAGGTGTTTGGTCATGGGAGGCTTATGAATTCTCTAGCCAGATTGGAGGACAAGGTCTATCAAAGTTCCTCTCTCAAGAAGGGGGTGGTGAGGCAATGGATGCAGGATATTTCCTATGCAGAGGAGTTCTGGAACAAAATTGGGGAAATCATCCTGCCTTATCTTACCAGGGTTGGCAGGGATGCTATCTCTGTCAAGGGAGACTGGGTCATCTCCCAACCACCCTCCCCCATTGGGTGGCCTTCCATCTATCTTGGCATAGATGTCATAGTCAATCAAGAGACTCCTCCCCACCAGGACCAAGTCTCTGCACCATCTCTGCTGGACTTGGTAGTCAGCCTGGGAACTCATGATGCCCAGTTTCATATATCGGAAATAGGCACCATATTTGATTATAAGCCAGGCACCATGATTTACCTCGCTGGCAAAGTTCTCACCCACTTGGTCCCAAAGTGGGGGAAAGGGGAAAGGATAGCACTTGCTCACTACATGAAGGATGCTGTCCACAACAGATTTGGACTGCCCAGGCCAGCTTTCATCCAACAGAAGCATCTCTTGGGGAAATTTTTACAGACGTAGTGTAGATACCTAGCTGAGCCCCTTAGCCTTAGCTGATGTCAATCAGAGTTTCCAAGTGAAAATTGTACATCCAGAGCATTCACATCAATCTTGTTGAGCATGCATCAGAGAAGGTCCAAAGTCCTGCAAACACCCTCTGGGAGAGGTGCTCTGTACACTTTCCATCCCATGAAGACCAGAAGGGGAAAGCTCACCCACAAAGAAGTGCATGCTAGGCACCTCTACCTCCCATCTGGAAGTTGGCCTTCCACTCCAAGAACTCAAAGAACCATGGGATCCTCCCAAAATCTTGACTTCTCTGACTTCCCCAACTCTCTTGACATCCCTAACTCTGACTGGGTTTCTTGTCTGTGGAGGGATTTGAAACATAGAAAATGGTTTGGATGTGGGCATGAAATGGAACAAGATCCTGGGGATGGAGGACTCACCCTCTTCTGTCCCAAACCAGGTGTTAATTTGCCTGAAGACTGGAAAGTCCAGTATGACAGGTGAGAGTGTGTGATCCATTTCAATTGGGAGTCTGACAGCCTTCAGAGATACTATCATGAGGCCATGTCAGAGATGGGAACTTCACTGCTCAGCATATGAAAATGAACATGCCAGAGTTGGATGTGGCCTTGTCAGATGGAAAAGGGTTTTTATGGTTGCTGAGGTGCCCTATCAGAGTCATCTAAAACAGTCTTTGGATAGCAAGGAGGCAAGTGTCTACAGGTCTTGGAGTTTGTTTACTGACCAGTCAGTTAGAGATCCACCTGCAGCAATCACAGGGCTATCAATGCTGAAAACATCAACAAGTCCAACCTACAATCTACAGGGATTGGTGCTACTGCTTGTGCTCAGCATGGCTGCTTTGTCCCCAACTCTGTGGTAGATTTTCAGGAAGGGGAGAGGTGAGTGGACCACCTAGATTGAGATTGGTGTATTTGGAGCTCATTTTAGGCCAGGTATATGAACACAGACTACTCCATTTGTAATGCCCTCTGATATCATTCTGAGAGCATCATGAAAGCCCTGGTGATTTATGATGTAGGGTGCCAGTGGAGTGTCAACTTCAGGAGCAGGGTGAAAAACAGCCCATCTCTTCTTCTTCCTCCAGCTCTGGAGATTGTGCCTGCTGTGGGCAAGTTCCATTTGGCTGCACACAAGCTCTCTTGCTTTCCCAGGTACAGCCTCAACTTCATCAAGGGTGCTGGCCACTTGGATGGAGAAGTTCTGGAGACACTGTGGGCTCCATTCACCAAGATCTCCCCCATTGCCAGGTCTATGACCCAGGCACACAGGCAAGAGGTGTATGATGATCATATGAGGGACTCTAACTGGAAGAAGCTTGTGGGAATGGGTGAGTTTTTTTGAGGGGGTGGGGGGGAGAAGTAAATTTATGCCCTACATCACAGTCCCCTCCTTGCTCAAGAAATATAAGAATTTGAGCAGGTGTCTGGAGGAAATGAATCAGGCTTATGAGCAGTTGACCACTGTGCTGGATCTGGACAAGGTGGGAGCTGGATGCTCTTAGGGCAGAGGCAGATAGAGGGGAAGCCCTAGATATCTATCTGTTGAAAGGGGACAAAGGTTGGTGTTATGGATGGGTCCATGACTTGATCTGATATTTTTTAGCCCCAACCTTTCACAAGGCATGGTTACAGCCCATGAAAAACCCCAAGTCCCCCTCTGGAAATGTTGGTTCAGTGGCCTGGCTTGCAGAAGGAATTGGCATCAAGGTGATATTCTTGCTGACCAGACTTGCAGGGATCAGCTGGGGTCTGGAATCCAACAACTTCCCAATCCTATGTCAACTAGGCAAGAAGTCAAAATCTCTGAGAAGAGGCAGAGGCTTTCTTCAAAGAAAATTGGGTATCAAGTTTGAGGTGAGGCAATGCCCTCCTCTGCAACAAGGTGCCAAGATCAGCCAGACTATGCCCTGTGCTGAACTGTGGATCACTGTTGGGTCATAGGTGACCAATGGGGACACCTAGGGACAGGTGGAAGAGGGAAAAAATTGTACCCTGGCAGCCCAGTAGGTCATTTCACCCAGAACCCCTGGAAGGAAAGAAGGGTTTGACTTCCACCAACCTTGATACTCAATTTTCTTTTGTATAAACGCACCAATTGGGAGGGTATTAGTTCATTGTTCATGTCCTGAAGTGTCAGACTGGCTTACTTGCCATTTTCACCTTTCCCAATGCTGATTAGTGCCAGGATCCCTCAGGCATTGGCAGGGGAAACAGTGCTGGGATGAAATTTAGCAACCTTTTAAGGGACTTGTGGTTCTGGGAACACACCCTACTCATGGTAATGCCACAAACACCAGAAGTTGCTGAGATTTCTTGAGTTGTGGTACAGGACAGAGGGTACAGTACATCACTCAAATTCAATGTTTGGCTTTGTTGGCTCACTGAAAAACCATTTAATAAATTATGTGATATATGATGTAAGCACCAGCTGGCATTTCTGCTCCAAATATATCCTTCACACTATTGATTTCATCCACTATGGTGTCAGCAACAAAAACTTTGCCATGCATAGGCCTCAGTAATTGTCTCATATAACCACAGCCACTACACCCCTGACATTGAAAGGACAACCAATGGAAAGCCAAGAGTAAGGGCTACAAATCCCTCCCCTATCACAGCAAGCATTTCATAATGTTTTTTGAGAAAACATGCTGAAAAAATGGAGGGAAGAGATACTCTTTTATTTTTGATGTTTGAAAGGGAAAAGTGCAAAAATAATATTTTATGTTTGTCTGACAAATATAGATTGATGGTAGTGTCCATTAGCTTCTACTCTAATTGGCATTAGCACCAATTCATGTTTTGTAGAAGAAAATAAAACATTATTTTTGCATTTTTTCCTTCCAAACATCAAAAATAAAAAAGTATCTCTTTCCTCCTTTTTTTCAGCATGTTTTCTGAAGAAAAACAGTGAAATGCTTGCAGTGTATCACATGTGCACAGCCACATCCAATCCCAAGTTATACCTCAAACAATGAAAATGTTGCAAACATTGCATTGTTTTTGTTGCTCACTGTATACTGGCTGATGAGCTCACATACCATATTGAAGGTTTCCATGGAAAGTTGTCTCATGTGCACTGCCTTCCACACACAGTCAATCTCATTGTCAAGATTAGTGCCATTGATACACTTGGACCATATTGGCTTACATAATGCCCTCATAGGATTGCTATCATTTATCTATTGTGAACCTGCAAAGTGTAAGGACCCCAACCCTCAAAGCCCCCTCAACTTTGGGGGAACATGATGGAAGAAGTCATCATTGATGCTGATGACAACCTCCCATCCTCAGTTGATAATGAACTTGTTGCACAGAAGAGATGCATGCAGACAAGGCCAGGAGAGTGGGGTATGAGAGGACTCAGGTGGTCTATTGTTGACTAACAGACTGGAGACTATAACACAGTACATGGTAGGTAATCACACACATTCAAGCACACCATACAATCCCTTATTTTTTTTCACATCTTTTTTGTATGGTTGGCTCTGTAAATCAGCAAGTCACCGTGCTCACAGTGCATCCTGCTCCTGTACAGTGTGTCACATCCGTGACACACACCTGCACTCCGGTACAAACTCCGGATATTATTATATCTGTTCTAGACTCTCGGTACTCTGTTCCACTATGGAACTCCGTTCTAATCTTGTTCTTATCCTTTACTTCGTATATAGGTTTCCAAATTTAGTAATAGTTTCCCTCATGTCATTCTTAGTTGCCGTTCCGGCCTATTATGACTAATCACTCTACTTACCGGTTACCCGGTGACTACCGGCTTAGCTTACTAATACCTTACTAATCTCCTCAGTCATCCATACTGTGCTCCGGTAGTCGCTACGCCCTGGACATTGCTTTACAACATTCTCCATAGTATAAAAGCCCTGTACATACATTGTAGCACTTCAGTTTGAATATCAACTAACATACTCTTCGATCTCACTCGACTCCAGTCATACCTGGATTGCTCCAACCCCTGGAACTCAGCAGGTAAAGGTGTACTGATTGTATACTAAACTCCGATAGTCCAGACTTCCATCCCAGTGTTAATCTCCGACCTCAGACCCTCTCGGAGACTGAAGGGAACCGGTCTTGACAGTATATTCGAACTCAAGCTTGCATGAGTTCACTACCCTACACCCACATGACTATGACAACTCAACTTCGCTCTCGCTCTCTCGCAGTGGAGGCCTCGGAGCAGGCCGCTGTAAGCGACCTTCATCAATCAAGTGCTCGCATTGCACTGGCTAGCAACAGATGGCCTCTGCCATCAGTAAGCCAATTCTGAAGTTTCTCTGCCAGGGGAGACCCCATTTCTCCAGTCACTCCTAGAGCTGGGTCGTCCAGCAGACAATCGACCACTGCAACCCGTCGTACCCCAGATACTCCTGGACGTTTCACCCCCACAGGGAACGAACCCAGTGGAGACGATCCTGGTGACGATGACCCCGACAATAACGACGAAGACGACGACAACCCTTTTGTTGACGCCCCAGAAGAGCTAGACCCCCAGTTGGCAGTCTTACAGAATCTGGCCACGGCTGTTGACCGTCTCTCTTGTTCCACTTGCTGTCCCAACAACAATGCATCCTCCCGGGCCAAGGTACGAGAACCTGATACTTTTGACGGTACGGATCCACGAAAACTCCGGACCTTCTTGGTCCAGTGTGAGTTGTGTTTCCAGGACTGTCCTTGGGCCTTCCGTCAGGATCGCAACAAAGTAACATTCGCCCAGTCATACCTGAAGGGTATGGCTCTGGAGTGGTTTGAGCCCGATCTCCTTAACACCGGAGATCTGGCTGACTGTCCACTTTGGATGGACAGTTGGCTGGACTTTGTCGCAGAACTCCAAACCACCTTCGGACCACATGACCCCATTGCCGACGCCGAACACCAATTAGATCACCTCCACATGAAGGAAACCCATCGCGTTAACCACTATGTGGTAGACTTCAATAGGCTAGCCTCCCAAGTCTGAGGCTATGGAGATGGTGCACTCCATCACCTCTTCTACTCTGGACTCCCTGATCGTATCAAGGATGAGATCAGTAGGGTCGGTAAACCCAATACTCTGAATGGGCTGTGCACTCTAGCCCAGGAAATAGACGTGCGCTACTGGGAACATAAGGACGAGGTCGCTCGACAGGCCAAGTCCTCTGGAGCAAGCTCCAGTAATAACTCTGGAAATGAGGCCAACTCCAACAAAGGAGACAAGCAGAAGTCTGGAGGTAACGCTCCAGCTAGTACCAGTACCCCTACTCCGTCCAGTACGACCTCTAAGCCCCAGAATCAGCAAAGCTCCGGACAATCTACTGGCCTGTCCAATAAGCTTGGCAAAGATGGGAAGTTAACCCCAGCTGAAAGGAAGAGACGCTTCGAGCAGAACCTGTGTATGTTCTGTGGAAATGCCGGACATAAGGCCAAGGAGTGTCCCAGATCGACCTCCCATGCAGCCAAAGCTCGAGCAGCTATGGCAACCGAGTCGGAAGCCAAACCGACTGCCTCCGCTGAGGCAAAAAAAATAGAGTGCAACTCTCAGAACTCCGCACAGCCTGGCAGTTGCATTGATTCCGACTGTGCATCTGTGGAGGCACGCTTCAACGCATCTGCTCTTTCGAATCCTAATTCCCTAAAGCCTCTCGTATCCCTTGACACCTACAGTACTCTGGACTTTCCAGCTTTAATAGACTCTGGGTCAACACATTGTTTTGTAGACTCGGACTTTGTCAATAAACATGATCTTTCCACATACCCAGTCCAACCGCTCACTCTCCGTCTGTTTGACAGTACGACTACAACCTCTATCACCAAAGCCTGCAACCTTGTCATTCGTTTTCCCTCTGGAGATGTCACCGATATGACTTGTTATGTAACTCCGTTGGATTTGGAGTGCAAGATAGTACTTGGACATAACTGGCTCACCCGTTACAATCCGTCGATTGATTGGGTATTGAGCAGTATTAAATTCCGAGACCTTGCACCTCGTTTGCCAGCACCGACATCACCCTTCAACACAGAGTCTTCCCCTAGAAACTCCGTAGAGCCCCCTCCGGACTCCCCGTCTCCCTCATCCACACCCCTTGATTTGGTTGACCCCTCCACTCCACCTGTAACGGCCCATACCTTTTCACTACCAGTTGTAGCATAGTCTTAGCGTAGTTTTCCTTATTTATCCACTCTCTGGTTAGGGTTACCTTAGACGCTTTACTTAGTCAGCTGCTTCATCAGCATGACCGCTGTAGGGAGGGAGTCCTCCCTACCAGGTAAATTCTTTTATTTCATTGTTTTTACTGTCCAGTTTTGTCACTATACCCTACCTTACATTTTTACTTAGTATTTGGACGCATTTTGGCTTATGTAAGCCAACCCTTGCACTTACTGTACATTGTACTTGCTTAGTAACGTAACATAGACTGCTACCTCAGACGAAGTAAGACGAAAATCCAAGGCCGGAGCCCTCGGATTATCATTTCCCCACTATCAGACGTTCATTAGACAATATCTCGAGCTTCTTCTGGCTCTCAGGGCGCGTTTTTCACCCCTTTTCCCTTCCCTGACTCTCCTACAAGGCAATCCCTAGCTCCCTGGGTCGAACTGACACCACCATCCAAAGGGAGACTCATCTAGCATCTCCCCTCTCACTCCCTTTTACCATTTCTACACCACATTGACTCAGCATGGAGCGCTGCAGCCAATGGCATTTGTCTCTCTTTGTTTGGTTTGTTCTACGACGTTCCACGGTACAAACACTCTAGTTAGTATAAATACTGTCTCTCTTGTCGTAGACACTCCAATTGAGTTCATTTTGTGCTCAGCGCATTAACTCAGTTCCCAATCCTCTTCCTCTCTATCAGTCAAGGAGTGACCGATAACAGTCTTCGGATTGTTAGTGTTACACTTGAACTCGATTTACAAAGTTATCCCTCACTCCGCTTGTGCCCAGGCATATAGGGCAACGTATACCCGGACTCCAGGGTTAAGGAGCTTTACCTTCTCGCTTTTCTTTCTTCACGAGATGACGCCTTTAGTCTTGTCCCCTTTACAGCAAGGGGTTGTGTTGAAGAAGAAACCGTAGTTAGTAGTCCTGCTATCCGTCAAGGGTAGTGTGAAGGCGTAACCCACATTAGGGGGTGGAAACGCATAGTTTAACTGTAGTTCCCCTACATCACGGGAGGTAGAAAGCATACTACCAGTATCCCTAGTTATCGTACGATAGTTGAGACAGAGTACCGCCACTGAGGGCAGGGAACATCTCTCATCAAGATTCCTCATGTTAAGAAATCGGAGTCGTTGGCTCCTCACATTAGGTTTTCTCCTTACCTTAAAAAGGAAGAGTCGCCCGCTCCCCCGCTCTTGTTCGCTCAGGAAGTAACACCCCTCGAGCAACAAATTTTCAGTACCCCCGAACCTCTCCTTCCTCACCTCTCCCCGCTCCCTCTTTGCTCCCCTTCCCCCGACCCCAACTTACTGGGCTTCGTCCTGCACGTTCCGTACAACTTACGGAATAGATGTACTATTCGCCCTCCCCCTCACACTCCCACGGTCCTAACCACTTTCCGGCCTCATGGACCAATTCTCCCAAGAGCAGCTGCTGTTCATGCAGCAAATGACAACAATGATCACGGCGCAGGTCACCAACCAGGTCGTGCAGCAGGTCGCTGGCACTATGGCAGGCGCCCAGCAGCAAGGAGGCGCAGGGGCCGCCCAGAACCCCAACCAGAACGTTGACCCCAAGAAACGGGGCGTCGCTGACCCAGGAATGTTTGATGGGTCAATCAGTAAATTCGAGGAATGGTGGGCGAAGATGAAAGCTTACACCATCATTGCGAGCTCAACCAGCCCAAGGGTGAGAACACTCGCAGTTTGGTCTAGGATGACTGGACCAATCGCCAGAGCATACGCGCGGGCACGTATCGACCAGTGTCTCACGGCCGGCATGTGGCCTTCTTATGACGACTTGGTGGCTGAAGTTGAGGCACGCTTCAGGCCGCTTCACAACAAAGACTGGGCTAAGGAGCAGCTCAGCAAAATTTGCCAGGGCACGGCCAGAACAGAGGAGTTCTTGGCCAAGTTCAATGCTCTTAGGACCGCATCCGGGGTATCCGATGATTATG
Organism: Pisolithus albus; assembly: GCA_024613165.1. Taxonomy (NCBI): domain Eukaryota; kingdom Fungi; phylum Basidiomycota; class Agaricomycetes; order Boletales; family Pisolithaceae; genus Pisolithus; species Pisolithus albus. Next base: position 21,916 of record JANFAB010000113.1, read on the forward strand.
CAATCTTCATGCTGGAGAGGGCACTCTGCCCCAAAATCCTTCAGCAGATCTTCGTCCAGGGTCGCCGCAAGGATACCTGGGCGGAGTACGATGTAGAGGCCCGGTGTCTCGGTGCTGCCCTGGAGGCAGTTAGGATCAAGACTGGTGGTGCATCCTCTCGATGGGGACAAAACTTCTCACGACCCTCGCCCGGGGTTACGTCAGGACAAGGCGTGCCCATGGACATTGGGGCTGCACAAGGCAGATCAGGAAGCCGCCCAAGAAAGGACTTCTCAAACTACCAGTGCTACGCTTGCGGCCAAAAGGGCCATATTCGTCTGCACTGCCCGCAGGGTGGGAACAAAGGCAAAGGGCACCAGGTGCGCTCTGAAGGTGTTGATCCGCAGCTTGCCACAATGGATGGGATGACTTTCGAACAAGTGGTCGCCCATATCAGTAAATTAAAAGAATCGGAGCTGCAGTGAAGTTGGGTCCTGCGGTCTCGGACAATTCTTGTACTGGACTTGTTTCTTTTTCTCCTTTTAGTTTCTCTTCTCGTTGTCTCTCGGTTTCATCTTCTAAAAATAGCACAAAAGAAAACACAAAAATAGAAAATAGAAAAACACAAAAAAGAGTTTCGTTTTCGGACATAGTTACTGTAAATAGGTTTTCTTCTCTCTCTGTAGATAGCATGGATGATGACTCGAACTTTGTACCTACACCATCTGTTGGAGGGTCCCAAAAGGGCTCGGGACTGGATGTTAAACTGGCACCGCTTAATTCTCCAAGCAATAAAACCCCAAAAAATAGCGTTTCGGAAGGATCCGAGTCGGTTAGCGATGCTCAGGCAACAGTACCACTGAAATCCCGAGTTCGCACGCTCAACTTAAAGGATCACGTTGCTGTACCTATTATTATTCGCACAAGGAAAGGTGACGCACACGCTGTGCAAGCCTTGTTGGACTCTGGTGCTACCGGTGTCTTTGTGGATGCCAAATTTGTTGATCAAAAGAAGCTCCCCAAGTTGTCTCTCCCATGCGCTGTGGGCGTATTTAACGTCGATGGTACTCTTAACTCCGCTGGAAGGATTACGCATCAAGTACCGCTTAGAGTTCAGTTCGGAGACCACTTCAAAGAGTTAGTAGCCGATGTCACAGATCTGGGATCCCACAACATGATTTTGGGTCACACGTGGCTTGCCACTCACAACCCGGAAGTCAATTGGAAAACCGGTGAAATCTCGATGAAGAGGTGTCCTCGTAGTTGCAGGCAACTCGCGCCAAAGCCGGCCTTCGTCAGATGTATCGAAAAGGAGGAGGTCCAGGCCCTCGAAGACTGGCATAATATATTCAGAGCCGACAAGCAGGAGGCTCCTAAAAAGGATAAAACCCCTGAGGAACTGGTTCTGAAGGAATACCACGAATATTTAAGTGTCTTCTCTGTCCAGGAATCCGAACGCATGCCGCTGAGGAAACCTTGGGACCACGCGATAGAATTAAAGGAGTCATTTGTGCCAAAAAAGGGAAGGTTGATCCCTCTCAGCCCCGATGAGCAAACCGAAGTTAGCAACTTTGTTGATGGACAGCTCAAGAAGGGTTACATTCGGCCTAGTAAATCGCCGCAAACTTCTCCCATGTTCTTCGTCCCTAAAAAGGATGGAAAGAAGCGAATGGTACAGGACTACTGTTATTTAAACGAGCATACAGTCAAGAACTCGTATCCGCTCCCACTTATCTCGCAACTTGTTGACAAGTTGAAAGGCTGTAAATTATTTACGAAAATGGACCTTAGGTGGGGATACAATAACATCCGGATCAAGGAAGGTGACGAGTGGAAAGCCGCTTTCGTCTGTCACCGGGGAGCCTTCGAACTGCTGGTGATGTTCTTTGGTTTATGTAATTCCCCTGCCACGTTTCAAAACATGATGAACGACATCTTCGGTGATATGGAGGACGTTCTAGTAGTATATATTGATGACCTTATGATATTCACAAAAACGGACGATGAAAAGGAGCATGACAGGATCGTGCTAGAGGTGCTTAGAAGGTTGAAGGAGAATGACTTGTTTGTTAAACCGGAGAAATGTTTATTTAAGCAAAAGGAGGTCGACTTTCTGGGTATGATAGTTGGCACGAATGGAGTTAAAATGGATCCTGCTAAAGTCACTGCTGTGCACGATTGGCTGGTCCCCACTTCCGTTCGTGGAGTTTGAGGCTTCCTTGGCCTTGTGAACTTCTACCGATGTTTCATAAAGGATTTCGTGCAGGTCGCACGCCCCTTGAATGATCTCACAAAAAAAGACACTCCATTTCTCTGGTCCGACAAGTGCCAAATGGCGTTTGATACGTTAAAGGAAGCCTTCACAACCACGCCTATACTTATGTTCCCTGATCAGGATTGGAAGTTCCGTCTAGAAACTGATGCCTCGGATTATGCAACCAGAGCTGTGCTCTCGGTGGAATGCGATGACGGTCTCTGGAGACCAGTTGCCTATTTGAGTCATTCGCTTAGTGGAGCAGAGCTTAATTATACGGTTCATGACAAAGAGATGCTAGCCATCATCCGCGCTCTAGAGCAATGGCGTCACTACCTTGAGGCTACTCCGTACCAGTTTGAAATTTGGATGGACCACCACAACCTTAAGTGGTTCATGACGTCGCAAAAGCTTCAACCATGCCAGGCACGTTGGGCGCAGTATTTCAGTCGTTTTAACTGTGTTATCGTCCATAAACCAGGAGTTTCAATGGGACGACCGGACGCTCTATCTCGTCATGAAGACTTAGTAGAAAATCGCAAGAACGCTAAATCTGAGGAGTCGTTATTTATCAAACCCAAGCAAGTGCGTGCTGTGCGCTTAGAAAACCCCTTCATAGAAGAACTGCACAGTGTAACGGCCGAGGTTGACGCTGGAACGCTCGACCGACGTGATGGTTTACTGTATGATGGAGACAAAGTTTTTGTGCCTGAGGCACTTAGACAGAAGGTTCTCGCCACTCTTCACGATTCGCCCCTAGCGGGTCATCGAGGCATAAAAGGAACTCAGGAGTTGATCACACGCTGGTTCACATGGTCTACCTTGAAGCCCGATGTCGAAGAGTACGTAAAACATTGTCAGATGTGTCAAGCTAGCAAGCCTAGTAACAAGCCGCCGGCAGGCGAACTCAAATCTTTACCTGTCCCTGATGGGCCTTGGAAGGATCTTACGACCGACTTTATGGATATAGGAGTCAGGAGCTCCTCTGGAAAGTCTTACGTCTTAGTTGTCGTGGATCGGTTCTCTAAGGAAGCAGAGTTCATCCCCTGCACTGAAAAGGAAACTGCCGCTAGTACAGCATGGCTTTATTTAACTCACGTCTGGAAGCATCACGGCCTTCCCCAGTCTCTCGTCTCAGATCGTGGACCGCAGTTCACATCTCAGTTCTCGAAGGAGTTATTTAAAATGTTGGGTGTCAAGCAGAAGCTCTCGACGGCGTTTCATCCACAAACGGATGGTCAAACAGAGCGGTTGAACCGCGAAATTCAGCAGTATCTATGGATGTATGCAAACCATCAGCAGGAACGATGGGAGGATTGGCTTCCCCTGGCTCAGTTCGCATACAATAACTGTCGTTCGTATACACCACGAATGGGCGTCGAGCCGACGACTTCCAAGGTAGAAGCAGTGGAGGAGACCGCTAAAGACTGGTTCCAGGTGTTCCAGGAAGTACGCGAGAGTTTGGGAAAAGCTAGGACTCGTCAGAAAACTCAGGCAGATAAACAATGATCCCCTTCCCCTGCTTACTCCATAGGCTCGCAGGTTTGGCTGGCTACCGACCATTTATTGCTGAAGGATCGGCAGAGCCGAAAGTTGACCGAAAAGTGGATAGGCCCATACGAGGTCTCGGACGTTTTACCTAACGCCGTTAAATTAAAGCTGCCACGCTCGATGTGCATACACCCGGTGGTGAACGTTTCACAGGTGAAACCTTATCTCAGTGCTCTTGATGGGCAACCAGTTACTCGGCCCGGCCCACAACGGGTTATGGATGAAGGAGATGTCAAGTACGAAGTTGAGAAGGTCTTTGATTCCCACTTGAAGCGTGGTAATCTCCAGTTCCTCGTCCATTGGAGGGGTTACCCGGAGTGTCAAGTTCGGGCCTCACTCCGAGGGTTCTCAGGGGCGAAAGGGTCCCGAAAGGGTACTAGAAGGTAGACCGACATCGGGGATTCAAAGTCCGACGCTAGTCCAATTGGTAGGGACCGAGACCGAGGCCTTCCGAAGGAGGCCGACGGATTCCGACTATCGGAGCGGAGCGGGGGATGGCCGGAAGGGGCCAACAGAGGTTCCAGCTAGCGGAGCGGAGGTCGGAGGAGGGTGTCGGGTTCAGCTTGTGTGCTGCCCCCTTGTACAAGCTCGGCCCTCGTATTTCGGAGGCGGGCTAAGTACAGAGAGATCGGAGGGACTTAGAGGAGAGGGACGGAGGCTCGGAATGGGGAACTTATGTCGATATTCGTACTGAGGGGACATCGGGGTACCATACGGGTATTTATACACTACAGCAGGACTGAGGCGGTACGGTATCGGGATGTCGGAACTAACATACGGAGGTATGGAAATTTTCAAGGGGAAGTAAGTGTCAGAAAACTTCATGACAGAACGAAGGCTAACAGCAGAGGAATGGAAAAGATAAAGGACATATCTACAGTGACTCCAAAAACCCATTCCATGTTTGACCTCACAGCAGTGTTTGAAGTATACTGCCAGACACATGAAAAATCACACTAGGCTTTGGTGGAGTCATAAATAGTACATACTCTTGGCTACAAGATTGCCCTATAGGTCATGTGATTTCATTCACACAGTCCTGAGATATGGGCATTTTCAAACAGCAAGTCCATGGAAAGGGTTTTTTCACTTTTAAATTGGTACCTAGGATCTCATGGAAAACATGCTATAATTGCTATTGTTTGTTGATACAAACAAAGACACACATTCAAACAATATGTCTGAGTTTAAAAAAGTTCACATCCTTCATTGTTTTCAACCACCATTATGGTCAGATCCCTTTCTCTTACCCAACAAAACACCATTCTCTCCTTGCTGGATTCTGGCCATTCTGGTGAAGCTATTGCCAAGCAAATTGGTGTTAGCCCCTCTGCTGTATCCAAACTTCGTTCTAAGAGGTGTTCCACACTTCCTAAGGCCCATTGGAGGGTGTCCTTCTAAGCTTTCCCCTGCCAATGTTCACCATGCTCAACACCTTATCACCTCTGGCAAGGCTGAAACTGCAGTTCAAGTCACCAAATCTCTTTCCAACATCATTAACCAGCCTCTCTCTGCCAATACTATTCGTTTTCACTTGAAGAAGTCGGGTATGAAGGCTGTAGTCAAGACCAAATGCCCTATTCTTTCTGCTAAACATCACAAGGCCTGCTTGGATTTTGCCTATACCCACAAGGACTGGACTATAGAGGACTGGAAGAGGGTTGTTTGGTCTGATGAGACCAAAATCAATTGCCTGGGGTCAGATGGACACAAGTGGGCTTGGAAAAAGGCAGGTGAGGGGCTCAGTGATAGGCTGGTACAGGGAACTCTCAAGTTTGGAGGGGGTTCCCTGATGATGTGGGGTTGTATGACTTGGGAAGGAGTTGGCTATGCTGCAAAGATTGATGGTAGGATGGATGGGGACCTTTACCTTCAGATTTTGAAGGATGAGCTTCAAGAAACATTGGAGTATTATGGTTTCAATCCATCTGAAACAATCTTTCAGCAAGACAATGATCCCAAGCATACTTGCAAAAAGGTTAGAGATTGGCTAGAAGAGCAGGATTTTGGGACCATGGTATGGCCTGCACAATCTCCTGACCTTAACCCCATTGAACATCTCTGGGGTTGCCTGAAAAGAAGGCTTGCAAGCCATGAAAACCCCCCTAATGGGATTCATGAGCTATGGGAGAGAGTTCAGGTGGAGTGGGAGGGGATACCAGTGGAGGAGTGTCAGAAACTGATTGAGAGTATGCCTAGAAGGGTTGAGGCAGTGATTAGAGCAAAAGGTGGCTATACCAAGTACTGATAATACCCTAATACCCTTGTAAATTCAAAAGTGAAAAAACCCTTTCCATGGACTTGCTGTTTGAAAATGCCCATATCTCAGGACTGTGTGAACGAAATCACATGACCTATAGGGCAATCTTGTAGCCAGGAGTATGTACTATTTATGGCTCCACCAAAGCCTAGTGTGATTTTTCATGTGTCTGGCAGTATACTTCAAACACTGCTGTGAGGTCAAACATGGAAAGGGTTTTTGGAGTCACTGTACAAGTAGATAAGATCGTGACGGAGCACTCACCAACAGCCAATCACAGGCCAGGCCGAAATCCTGGAAAGCGGTGCAACCCTTCGGAGTGCCATGTGGTGCAGGCACTGTGCTGTGCCTATTCGGCCCGGTGGCCCCAAATGGATAAAGCCCCCTAAGATGATCACATGACCCACAGGGGGTCAACCCAATATAGACGAATGGTGGTTACGAGTCAAGACCGACAGCGGCCGACAGCGGCAATTGCTCGGATGCAGCGGCAGAGTGGTCGGCGAGCTTATTAAGCGTCGGACTTGGTCGGGAATGGGTCGGAGGGTGTCGGAGTGGTGGGCGGAGGTGTCGGAAAGGGTGCGGAGGCGTGGGAAACGGTTGGGCAAGGCATGGTCATGACACGGAGGAGGATCGCACTTGGGAGCCTAGATCTGCTCTTAAGAATGCCCAGGAGGCGATAGACAACTTTTACAAACTCCACCCCGGTGCCCCCTGGAGAGCTGTGTCAGCTGATTTTGGCCAAATACACCCGTCAACTGCCACTTATCCATTTACACCAGAGCCGTCAATTACCACAGCCAAATAAGGAAATACCCCCTAATACAATTTCTCGCAGCCAGCCTCTGTCGGAGTTCCAAAACTGAGTGTTATGTAATATGGCACAGCCACACTGCGAACCAAAATTGTAGCCTGGGTTGAGGGGATCACAGGAGTATGCTTACATCAGCAAGATCTTTATTTTTGGATGAGATATAAATGGAAAACTAAAATTTTCTCGAGTCTTTTTGGTTTATGTTACACAGCCACACAGACAGGGGAATGCACAGCCACACAGGGAAAGGTTGTACACAGCCACACAAACAGGGGAATGCACAGCCACACAGGGAAAGGTCGCACACAGCCACACAGACAGGGGAGTGCACAGCCACACAGGGAAAGGGGTTGCACAGCCCCAGGGACAGGGGTGGTGCACAGCCACATCAAAAACCAAAGTTATAGCCCGGGTTGAGAGGATCATGGGAGTATGCTTACATCAGCAAGATCTTTATTTTTGGATGAGATAAATGTAGAATACTAAAATTTTCGCAAATCTTCGCTTTTTTGCACAGCCACTCCACCTTGAATATGGCTTATGTAATCAAAAAAGCGGACCACATGCCTGGGTTGTTGCTGCTGCCACCACTTGCCCCTTCCATTGGATGGTATTTCACTATACTGTAGCATACTATTGACAAGTGATCTACCCATTCCATACACAATTTGGGACCAATCCAATGTTTTTGGATATAAATATAAATAGGGGTAAAAATGCGAAATCTGCTCCCAATTGTGCAGTTCTTGACATATGGACTTGGAAATTTCAACCCAAGTAGCTCTGGCATACATCTACAATCTATCAAAATTGCAGATCATCAGCCTTTGCCCTTGTGGAGGTGGAGTCAGATCTCCTCCTCCCCAGTGTATGCATTATACAGATGGGTACTCCTTCTTTCTGGGTAATTTGATCCATTGGTACTGTGGAAGATACATCAGAGAGTGTCTATGTACAAGGACTTTGGGGGTTTATCAGGTGGAATGTGTGTAACACCCCCTTGTTGGTTTTTTGGGTGCATGGCCACCATGCCACACTTCCATGGGTAACATGCCAACTAATACCATAGACACATTCTACACCTGTATATCTACCTCCATTCAAAGTTACAAGTCCAACCATTGAGAACTGGAGGAGCTGTAATGAAAATGAGAGCTGGAGAGCGTGGGAAAGTGTGCGAAGATTTTTAAAGAGATAGGAGATCTGTCAAAAGCTTGTCATAGCACACCACAGAGAGAAGTAATGAGTAAGCTAAGTGCATGGCTGACTTCCTACTTGCTATTTGGACTGTCCTGAACCATTTCTGCATTGGACAGTCTGCCCAGTCCAACCATTGAGAACTGGAGGAGCTGTATTGAAAATGAGAGTTGGAAAGCATGGGAAAGTGTGCGAAGATTTTTGAAGAGATAGGAGATCTGTCAAAAGCTTGTCATAGCACACCACAGAGAGAAGTAATGAGTAAGCTAAGTGCATGGCTGACTTCCTACTTGCTATTTGGACTGTCCTGAACCATTTCTGCATTGGACAGTCTGCCCAGTTTGTATGCATGACATTAACCTCCTAAGTGACTGTTTCACTCCTGCAGTTCATACATGGCATGCACCTCCCCATGTTTTTGCACTTGGAAGTATTTTGGTAATTTAATGACATTTTAAGTGGTACAAACATGTTCAGAGATGTTCCTACATTCATGTCTCAAAGTTTCATGAGACATGGCCTGCTAGATAGTGTGCTATGACAAGTTTTTGACAGATCTCCTATCTCTTCAAAAATCTTCGCACACTTTCCCATGCTTTCCAACTCTCATTTTCAATACAGCTCCTCCAGTTCTCAATGGTTGGACTTGAAACTTTGAATGGAGGTGGATATATAGGAATAGAATGTGCCTATGGTATTAGTTGGCATGTTACCCATGGAAGTGTGGCATGGTGGCCATGCACCCAAAAAACCAACAAGGGGGTGTTACACACATTCCACCTGATAAACCCCCAAAGTCCTTGTACATAGACACTCTCTGATGTATCTTCCACAGTACCAATGGATCAAATTACCCAGAAAGAAGGAGTACCCATCTGTATAATGCATACACTGGGGAGGAGGAGATCTGACTCCACCTCCACAAGGGCAAAGGCTGATGATCTGCAATTTTGATAGATTGTAGATGTATGCCAGAGCTACTTGGGTTGAAATTTCCAAGTCCATATGTCAAGAACTGCACAATTGGGAGCAGATTTCGCATTTTTACCCCTATTTATATTTATATCCAAAAACATTGGATTGGTCCCAAATTGTGTATGGAATGGGTAGATCACTTGTCAATAGTATGCTACAGTATAGTGAAATACCATCCAATGGAAGGGGCAAGTGGTGGCAGCAGCAACAACCCAGGCATGTGGTCCGCTTTTTTGATTACATAAGCCATATTCAAGGTGGAGTGGCTGTGCAAAAAAGCGAAGATTTGCGAAAATTTTAGTATTCTACATTTATCTCATCCAAAAATAAAGATCTTGCTGATGTAAGCATACTCCCATGATCCTCTCAACCCGGGCTATAACTTTGGTTTTTGATGTGGCTGTGCACCACCCCTGTCCCTGGGGCTGTGCAACCCCTTTCCCTGTGTGGCTGTGCACTCCCCTGTCTGTGTGGCTGTGTGCGACCTTTCCCTGTGTGGCTGTGCATTCCCCTGTTTGTGTGGCTGTGTACAACCTTTCCCTGTGTGGCTGTGCATTCCCCTGTCTGTGTGGCTGTGTAACATAAACCAAAAAGACTCGAGAAAATTTTAGTTTTCCATTTATATCTCATCCAAAAATAAAGATCTTGCTGATGTAAGCATACTCCTGTGATCCCCTCAACCCAGGCTACAATTTTGGTTCGCAGTGTGGCTGTGCCATATTACATAACACTCAGTTTTGGAACTCCGACAGAGGCTGGCTGCGAGAAATTGTATTAGGGGGTATTTCCTTATTTGGCTGTGGTAATTGACGGCTCTGGTGTAAATGGATAAGTGGCAGTTGACGGGTGTATTTGGCCAAAGTCTACAGACTCTGGTGCCCCGGAAACTTCGTCTGCTCTCGACCAAAGGTCTCTTTTTCTCCGCTGTACCCGACCCTTTGACTGCTGTGCACCCTATCTGGTCTCGCCTGGAAGTCGAGCCTTAGGAGGGGATAGTGTAACGGCCCGTACCTTTTCACTACCAGTTGTAGCGTAGTCTTAGCATAGTTTTCCTTATTTATCCACTCTCTGGTTAGGGTTACCTTAGACGCTTTACTTAGTCAGCTGCTTTGTCAGCGTGACCGCATTGACTCAGCATGGAGCGCTGCAGCCAATGGCATTTGTCTCTCTTTGTTTGGTTTGTTCTACAATGTTCCATGGTACAAACACTCTAGTTAGTATAAATACCATCTCTCTTGTCGTAGACACTCCAATCGAGTTCATTTTGTGCTCAGCGCATTAACTCAGTTCCCAATCCTCTTCCTCTCTATCAGTCAAGGAGTGACCGATAACAGTCTTGGGATTGTTAGTGTTACACCACCCAGCCTTAGAGCACCCCACATCTCGCTTATCAACGTGGCTGCATATGTCCATGATGGATGGCTCACTCCAGTTCTCCCTCCAAGTTCGTTCTCAGGACTCCAGCAAACTCTGAGCTGCATCTGTTCGAGACATGCCAGACTTATCAGCGGTTCCTTCGGACTATCACAACTTCGCTGACGTGTTTAGTAAGGCCAAGGCCTCGACCCTTGTGCCCCACCGGGAATTCGATTTGAAGATAGAACTAGAGGAAGGAACTACCCCACCACTGGGAACATTATACTCCCTATCACCGGTCAAGCTTGCTACTCTCCGGACTTTCATAGACAAGAACCTTGCAACTGGCTTTATCTGTCCTACGTCTTCGCCTTATGCCGCCCCTGTCCTCTTCGCCAAGAAGAAGGATGGATTACTCCGCTTATGCGTGGACTTCAGGGGTCTTAACAAGATCACGAAGAAGGATCGCTACCCACTCCCTCCCATCCCGGACTTGCTTGACTCGCCTAGCCATGCCAAGGTCTACACAAAAATCGACCTGTGCCATGCCTATCACTTGGTGCACATTGCCGATGGAGATGAATGGAAAACTGCATTCCGGACTTGTTATGGATCTTATGAGTGGCTCGTTATGCCATTTGGACTGACCAATGCCCCTGCAGCATTCCAATGCTTCGTCAATTCAATCTTCATGGATTTACTCGATGTATGCATCGTGGTCTACCTCGACGACATTCTCATCTACTCCAATAACATAGAAAATCACAAAAAACATGTTCGTGAGGTTCTTCGCAGACTCTGGAAGCACAGTCTCTACACCAAACCAGAGAAGTGCGAGTTCCACTCCGAGTCCGTCGAATACCTCGGATTTCTTTCCCCCGACGGATTAATGATGTCCGAGGATAAGGTTAAGGCCATCCGAGACTGGCCTGAACCCCGTAAAGTGAAGGACATCCAATCCTTCCTCGGCTTCGCCAACTTTTACCGTCGATTTATCCATAATTACTCGGACATTGTGGTACCCCTTACATGTCTCACTCAGAAGAATGCCCCTTGGAATTTCTCTGAGGAATGCTGAAAGTCCTTCAACCGCCTCAAGGACACTTTTTCCACAGCTCCAATCCTTACCCACTTCCAACCTGGACTTCCCATAACAGTCGAAACGGATGCCTCTGACTATGCAATAGCTGGTATCCTGTCCATCACATGCTTGGACGGTGAGATTCATCCTGTAGCATTCTATTCACAGACTTTGACCGCTCCGGAGTTGAACTACGACGCACATGACAAGGAGCTGTTAGCTATTCACAAAGCCTTCCGGACTTGGCATCACTACCTCGAAGGACCTGCATTTCCAGTGGACATTGTCACAGACCACAAGAATCTCGAGTACTTCTCCACTTCCAAGGTCTTGACCAGGCGTCAAGCATGCTGGTCCGAGTACCTTTCCCAATTCAATATGATCATTCATTTCTGCCCTGGTAAACTCAGTGCTAAACCCGATGCCCTAACTAGACGATGGGACATCTACCCCAAAGAGGGGGATAGGGACTTCACCCGAGCCAATCCACAGAATCTCCGTCCCATTTTTACCTCAGAACAGCTCTCCAATTCACTGAGGGCCACCTATCTCGAAACTCCTGTGCTACGTGCTAGCATGATCATGGACGTTGAACAACTCCATAATAACATTAAGTCCACTCTACAATCGGACACCATATCGAAACTCCACCTCGCAGATCGCTCCAACCCTCGCTGGCAAGTTGATGACGATGGACTACTACGGCTAGATGGTCGCATCTATGTCCCGGACATCAATGACTTGCGTCTACGAGTACTCCGGTACAAGCACGATCACCCTCTAGCTGGTCACTTCGGACAAAACTGCACACTTGAGCTCATCTGTCGTGAGTACACCTGACCAAGCGTCCATATGTTCGTCAAAGATTATGTCAAGTCTTGCACTGCTTGCACACGAGCTAACACTCCGAGACACAGACCATATGGTATGCTAAAGCAATTACCAGTTCCGGAGAAACCATGGAACTCGATATCTATGGACTTCATCGAACAACTACCAAACTCTGGATCCCATACCACCATACTGGTCATTGTGGATCAACTCTCGAAGCAAGCCATATTCATCCCCACCAACGACACCATCACTTCCCCTCAGTTGGCACAGCTCTTCCTACTCCATGTGTTTTCTAAGCACGGAGTCCCATCCCATGTGACCTTGGACCGAGGCATGGAGTTTGTGTCACACTTCTTCCGATCCCTAGGCAAGGCATTGGACATGAAGCTCCATTTCACGTCAGGGTACCACCCCAAAGGCAACGGTCAGACAGAACGGACTAACCAGACACTTGAGCAGTACCTCCGGGTATATTGCAACTACCAACAAGACAACTGGTCCGAGCTGCTACCACTCATGGAGTTTGTGTATAACAATGCTCCGAGCGCCACTACCAGAGTTTCCCCATTCTTTGCCAACAAGGGATATCACCCAAATATAACCATTCATCCGGAATGAGATCTTACCTCTTCACGAGCAAGAGACTATGCAGTGGACTTGGATTCACTACATGCATACTTACATGAGGAAATGGCAGAAGCTCAGAAGAGATACCAAGGTCCAGCTGATGCCAAGAGATCTCCACCACCGGACTTTAACATCGGAGATTTGGTCTACGTAAAGGCTAAATACTTCAGGTCTACCAGACCCTCTAAGAAACTTTCTGAGAAGAATCTAGGCCCATATCCCATCATCGCACATGTTGGTCCCTTATCATTTACAGTCCATTTACCCGAGTCCATGAAGTCCATACACCCCATATTCCATGTCTCACAACTGGAGCCAGCAACTCCGAACGTCATTCCCAACCGCATTCAACCACCACCCCCACCTGTCGAAGTCGATGGAGAACCCAAGTATGAAATCGAACAAATCCTAGATTCCAAGCTGGACCATCAAAGGCACCAATGTCCATTGTTATACTTGGTCAAATGGGCAGGCTACGAAGGCATGGACGAAGAAATGTCCTGGCTAGTAGCTATGGAGTTAGAACATGCCGTTGACCTCGTAACGGACTTCCATAACGCTTACCCAGACAAACCTGGACCATTGGAATCTTTCACTCGGTCTTACTAAGGTTCAGCGCTACCTAGCCCTGCATACCAACTCCGTCATACAAAATCAGACAACTCAAAAAATATATATATTCAGGACTGGGGGGGGGGAAGGACACAAAACATGCTAGGGAAAGATACAGATAAAAGAAAGACAAGCTAATCATCGTCCTTGTTACCAGCCCGGCTTATCAACATCATTGTCGTGGTTTTGACAGCCTCAAATGACTCCTCTAAAACTCTGGTAAAGTCCCAGACTTCACTGGTGAGGGACTTGACGGCAGCATTGTTTTTCTTGAGAAGGTCGACAATCTCACCTAGTCTCCTATCGAGGACCTCGGCCACAGAGGCTTTACAGGGTGGTAGCATCCTCAAGACACAAGGCCGGTTCACAACCTCGGCCTCTGGGGTATCCTCCATCCCCTCGTCATCCCCATCGTCCACGTCCACCTCCTCCACCAATGCCTTCGACTTCTGGTGATGCTTCCTCTTTTCTCCACCATGGGGGGACGTCGGATCAATAGGCCGTTTCTCCATATCGGTAGTCTGGGTCACTAGGTCACATTTGGCCTTCAATTTCTGACACCGGATGCATGACTTGCTGTGCCCAGTGCCCATCTTGCACTCCTTGCCAGCCTTGATGCACATACTGCATCTGGACGGCGTATCGACGGCCTTGCTTGTCGAAGCCGAGACCTGCTGGGACTTTAGACAACGTTAACACAGATTTTAAGGCGAGATTTTCTGGTACTCACTGAAGAACCCATGGACTGTTGTGCTCGCCTCGTCTCCTCTTCGAGTCTCCTCTGCTCTGCCTCTAACTCCTTGATCCTCTTCTCCGCAGCCTTCTTCCGAGCCTCTGCCTCCCGAGCCTTATGGAGTTTTTCGGCCTCTACAGCCTTCCTCTGTTCCTCAGCCTCGATCTCTTGCTGAAGCGCCAGACGCTGGCAGCGCTGATGCTCATCAAACTTCGCCATTTTGATGGCGGCGCTATCTCCAGGCTTGTCTACAAGCTCCTCGGAAGAGGCATGGGTCCACGGAACTAAGTCTTGACCTGGTGTTACGAGTCGTGCTTGAGTGACAGAGTCAGGCAAGACTAGTCGATGAGAGCAGCGACAAAAGAGGAAAACAGAACGAAACAAACCAACAACCAACAAAGGCGGGGACAAACGACGATAGGGGTAACCGGAGGGAGGACACGCAGATCTTGACGAAGATGACGGCAAAGCCCAGACGAGGCTAAGAGCACAGTCACTCAATCAGAGACAAGAGGGAAACGCCCAAGATACAAATGAATAGAACTAAGGATCTAGTACAGGGTTGTGCCTACTATATATACTCTCTAAGTAACAGCCATGAGGAGACCTCAAGGCAGAGGCACAGGGCATGACATCATAGGTGACGTCAGGATGACATCACTATGACGACATGATGAGGTCAGTATGACATCATCAAGGACTAGACCTAAGTTCTAGGCTGTAAGTATAAATAGCGCTCAAACTGTGAAAGGGAAGAGAGGGATCTGTAATCGGAGGTCTGGATTGTGGCTGGATAAGGGCTAGGTACGCAGCCCCATGAAGAAGTGCCCTAGATAAGATCAAGATGATCTAATCGGATATCTAATCAGTGATTAGATAAGACAAAAGAAAGGGGCAAATCTGCGATCCATTACACCTGGGGTGAGGGACGACGACATAGTGACAGGGTAATGATGGGTTGGACTTGGGGAAGAATCCGTTAAGGCCTCACTTGTGAAACTTTTCAGACTCAGACAACACAGACTTCAAAAACTCCATGCGTACGATAAATCACCTTAGTGCCTTGGGGGCTTGGCCCTAAGAGGGGATACTGTCACATCCGTGACACACACCTGCACTCCGGTACAAACTCCAGATATTATTATATCTGTTCTAGACTCTCGGTACTCTGTTCCGCTATGGAACTCCGTTCTAATCTCGTTCTTATCTTTTACTTCATATATAGGTTTCCGAATTTAGTAATAGTTTCCCTCACGTCATTCTTAGTTGCCATTCCAGCCTATTATGACTAATCACTCTACTTACCGGTTACCCGGCGACTACCGGCTTAGCTGACTAATACCTTACTAATCTCCTCAGTCATCCGTACTGCGCTCCGGTAGTCGCTATGCCCCGGACATTGCTTTACAACATTCTCCATAGTATAAAAGCCCTGTACATACCTCATAGCACTTCAGTTCGAATATCAACTAAGATACTCTTCGATCTCACTCGACTCCAGTCATACCTGGATCGCTCCAACCCCTGGAACTCAGCAGGTAAAGGTATACTAGTTGTATACTAAACTCCGATAGTCTGGACTTCCGTCCCAGTGTTAATCTCCAACCTCGGACCCTCTCGGAGACCGAAGGGAACCAGTCATGACACAGTGCAAGAATTCTCTCTCTGCCTGTTGCTCCATCTCAAACTGGAGCCTCTTTCTTCTTTCTTTGGGGTACTGTACAAGTATTTATACTCTGTGATGGCATTGAGGCAGTACCATAGTGGGATGTCTGGATTGAGAAATGGATGTAGGTGAATTTTCAATAGGGACATATGTCAGAAAACTTCCAAATGGAAAGGAGTTTAACAGCAGAAGAATGGACAGGGATAAACAGTGAAGGGTAGAGGTGTCCAAAGGGCACCTAATTGACTCTAATAGCTCTAGGGAGCATGGGAAAGTACCAGACTAGAGTCCAGTGTGAGCAACCAAAGATTGGAGAGAGATATGAGGGTACACATTACCTAGAGTCAGTGAGCAACCAAAGGTCATAAACCAAAGATAAACGACAAGTGCCCTGCCAGCATATCTTGATGGACAAAGCTAGGGTTGGTGGTCTGTTCTAGAAGAATAATGGCATAGGTGTCAGGAGCCTTAACCTGGATCTGGAGGGCATCAAATTTAGTGAAGAACTCTTCAAAGTGGGAGGAGTCCTGGTTTAATTTGCTCAGCTGCTTTTTCGACCACTCCACTTTTGTCTGTGGGGAGAAGAACTGCCTGACATCATAGTTCAGCTCATTCCATGTTGGCCAGCCTCCATTGATCATAAATGCCCCAAAATGAGCCTGGATGTACCAGCTGGCTGAGGGGCCCTTCATACAAGACCACACCACTGTGGCCTTATGTTGATCCATGGGGCTGTCCTATTCTATGAGACCCATACCCTCATCTTTACCCACCATTTGGCAGACTGTGCCTGATGGGACAGGGATTCCCCCACCACCTCTGCTAGGTTTCCCTTTCAGGGTATGGTAGCCAGGTCCTGTAGAATGTAATATGAGAAACTGCCACCCAACCTTGAGAATTACCAAGTGAAGCAGCCCCCTGATGGTGGGCTCCAGATGAAGAGTTTGTTTAAAGAGAGTCTGGGGAGAGGCTAGATGGGTCATGCTGGAGATGCCCAGAGGGTGTATCCTCCTTTTGAAGCTCACAAGGACTTGGAGTTGGGCTCGAAGGCTGATCAACAATGTTACTGTAATCAGTGGGCTACAGATGGGTTCCTAAACTTACAAGTTGTAAGTGGTCAATGATTTTTGCCAAAGGATGAAGTGATACTTACAAGTCTCAAAGACAGGGATGTGGATATGACCAAGTTATCAACCAGTCCCAAATGGAGGTGTGAGCTGGTACATACCCATAGGGATCTTGAAGACATCAGGTATGATGAGGGGGGGATGAAAATCATATCATTGATGGAGATGACATCAAACTTTGGGTGCATGATCCAGTTGCCTGCATCAGAGAGCTAATAGGCAATCCATTGTTTCATGGGGAGATTGGAGAAAGTATACATGGATCATCATGGAAATGCTCAACAGTATGACAAGATGGGGACAGGCAATTCACTTCAGGTAACCCTCTTCTGGAGGCATTTTGGCTGAATAGTTTCTCCAAAACATTCAGGCTAAATGACTGCCATGGAGGCTATGGTACAGAGTGAAAGGGTGTCACGACCATGCCTTGCCTGACCTTTTCCCATGCCTCCGCACCCTTTCTGACACCTCTGCCCACCTCTCCAATACCCTCCGACCCATTCCTGACCAAGTCCAACGCTTAATAAGCCTGCTGACCACTCTGCCACTGCTTCCAAGCAATTGCCACTATTGGCTGCTGTCGGTCTTGACTCATAACCACTGTTGGTCTATATTGGGTTGACCCCCTGTGGGTCATGTGATCATCTTAGGGGGTGTTATCTGTTTGGGGCCACCAGGCTGATTAGGCACAGCATGGTGCCTGCACTGCATGGCGCTCCGAAGGGTCACACTGCTTTCTGGGATTTCGGCCTGGCCTGTGATTGGCTGTTGGTGAGCGCCCCATCACTATCTTATCTGCTTGTAGATATGTCCTTTGTCTTTTCCATTCCTCTGCTGTTAGGCTTCATTCTGTCATGAAGTTTTCTGACACCTGCTTCCCCTTGAAAACTTCTGCACCTCCATATGTTAGTTCTGACATCCCGATACTGTACCGCCTCAGTTCTGCTGTAGCATATAAATACCCATACAGTACTCCAATGTCTCCTCAGTATGAATATTGACATAAGTTCCCCATTCCAAGTCTCCATCTCTCTCCTCTAAGTCCCTCCAACCTTTCTGTACCTAGCCCGCCTCTGAAATATGAGGGCCGAGCTTGTACAAGGGGGCAGCACACGAGCTGAACCCAATGCCCTCCTCCAACCTCCGCTCTGCTCCACTAGCTGGAAACTCTGTCAGCCCCCTTCAGCCAATCCCCGCTCCACTCCAAGCCTCCACTAGTCAGAATTTCGTTGGCCTCCTTTGGAAGCCTCTATCTTGGTCCCTACCAATTGGACTAGCATCAGACTTTCAATTACCAATGTCAGTCTACCTTCTAGTACCCTTTCGGGACCCTTTTGCCCCTGAGAACCCTCGGAGTGAGGCCTGAACTTGACAAAGGGATACCAAAAAGGAGAACAAAGAAACATAAGCACACCAGGTAGAAAAGGAAAGATCAGACCAGGGAGTTGTTGTAAATGGGGCTTGCCCAGCAGGGCAACTGAGTGAGGTGACAGTGTAACAGCAGGCAACAGTGCAATTCCCATGAAGAGTCAGAACCTCTCACAGCACTGGTGCCAAGAAACCCAGCCACTGCATTCCCCCCATCCCTGAGATATCTGCACAGGCTAATGAGCCAGAGTACAATACAAGTACCAAACCTTACTTGAATATGAAAGTGTACTTGTCCATTTGTGCATGGACATCAACAGCATGCTGATTGATGAAGTTCCTTACCATGTCAGAACCTCCAAATATACCAGAAGTCTGATGGTCTGCAGGGTCCTGTCCAACATATTCAATTTCCTTGAGATTGGACCATGCTCCAGCCTGTTGAACAGTGCTTTATGACTCTTTTTGGACTCACTTGCACCAGCCCCACAGACAATTAAGGGAGTACAATGACCAAGAAGCATTCAAATGTTGATATTGTATGTAACTAATGGAGTG
This sequence comes from Pisolithus albus, assembly GCA_024613165.1. Taxonomy (NCBI): domain Eukaryota; kingdom Fungi; phylum Basidiomycota; class Agaricomycetes; order Boletales; family Pisolithaceae; genus Pisolithus; species Pisolithus albus. The sequence continues at coordinate 40,908 of JANFAB010000113.1, forward strand.
AAGACAGGAAGGACTTTGGTTATTTACACAAGTGTTAGTGGATGTAATTGCATCCTGAGTCAGTTGGCAATGATTTGGGAGTGGCCAGGTGCACAATATCAAACCATATCATATTGCTTAGAATCCAAGCCCTTGATGCCTGCCACATGGTAGTACAATTGAAAGTTCAATATCTCACTATTTAGGGAAACTGAAGCTTTCACCTGAGAATGTCATGAACTCCACTTCATGTGCATTCACTGTCCAAGAAGTATGACTCCAATAGAAGACACTGACACTGCTCCAGGAATTCATTGGATGACTGTCAGTGATGACAAGTTGGTAGTACTCTCATCTGACACTGTTGATGTGGAGTTGGCCAAGATTGTCAAACAGGTTTGGCAGCAGTGGCACTTCAGGTAACCCTTTTCTGGAGGCATTTTGGCTGAATAGTTCCTCCAAAACATTCAAGCTAAATGCCTCTCAGACCATGGTATCCCATGGACATCCTTTCATGTCCCAGGGAATGGCATGGACCTGGGCCCACAAATGGGTGGGCTATCCCATCATTGCCTTAGGTGTCTGGGGTCCCTGACCTAAAAATGCAGCTTTATTAGCATTGATACCCCTGCTTCTGGGGAGGTATGGCTATCATTATGAGCCAAATCACTGCCTCAACGCACACATAAAGCTAGCAGTGAGATTTTTTAGCAGGTCATTCTGGGGAAACATCCATAATCACTTCTAATTCCTCATGTTGAAGATCATTGTTTTGTGGGAAATTAAGTAATTTATGGTATGAAAGTCAGCTCCCCCCTCATATAAGGCAAGAAAGGGTGGTCATATATTTGAACACAGCCAAATTTATGGCACTGTAGCACAGTGGGTGGAAAGTAGGTCACAAAATGCCATACAAACCTCACTCCAAGGCTGTTGGGACATGGCCCACACCAAGCATAACATCTCATCTGCATGTCTGAGGGCAAGTGGGATGTCCCATAACAGTCTCAGAGGCTATTGTGGGACATCCCATCTGCATCTTTGAAGGCAAGTGGGATCTCCCCCTCAAAGGCTATGATGGGACATCCCATCGCATCTCTGAAGGCAAGTGGGATGTCCCATGACAGCCTCAAGGGCTATGATGGGACATCCCATCCACACCTCTTAGGGCAAGTGGGATGTCCCATAACAGCCTTGGAGGCTATTGTGGGACATCCCATCTGCATCTCTGAAGGCAAGTGGGATGTCCCATGACAGCCTCAGGGGCTATGATGGGACATCCCATATACACCTCTGAGGACAGTGGGATGTCCCATAACAGCCTCCATCAGCAAAACCATCTTTTTCACAGAGGTTACAGTGCCACAGTGACATCACAGCTTCCTACAGTGGCACAATGTCACAGTGCACAGTCAGGTACAGTGTGACAATACCATGTCACACAGCCCACATTTCCCCACAGGCTCCCACAGAGTGACAGGCCTACAGACACACAGTGCCACAGAGATAGGGGCTTCCCACAGATGTCACTGTACAGCCACAATGTCACAATGAAAGTTGTGGGGCTGGATCACAGGATTGTGGGAATATGCTTATCTCATCAATATTCCCAAAAATGGGTGAGAAAAATGCAAAATACTGGAAAAATTGGATGTCTCAAAAATTAAATTTCAAAGATGTCATAATAAAGTGACAGTGCCTGATTAGAGGACTCCAGAGGTATGCTTATGTCATCCATCCATGCAAAAATGGTTGAGATATAGGCAAAATGCAATTAGTATAGTGTAGTGTACATTTTATTACCAGAAGTGTGGTGTTGTGGCGCATTTTCGATTACTTAATCAGTGTAGTGGTAATTGTTTTGATTAGCAAATGTGTAGTAAAGTCCGCTTTTTTGGAGTGTAGTGTGGATTAGTAATTGAGTAGTAAAGTGTAGTGTAAATGTGTATTACCAAAAGTGCAGTAAAGTTCGTATTTTTTGACTACCAAATAAGTGTAGTGTTTTGTAGTATTTGATTAGCAAATTGAGTATTACCAAAAGTGTAGTAAAGTTCGTATTTTTGACTACCAAATAAGTGTAGTGTTTTGTAGTGTTTGATTAGCAAAGTGTTGTGTAGACTATTGATTAGCAAAAGTGTAGTAAAGTCCGCATTTTTGACTACCAAATAAGTGTAGTGTTAATTAGTAATTGATTAGCAAAGTCTTGTGTAGACTATTTATTAGCAAAAGTGCAGTAAAGTCCGCTTTTTTGACTACCAAATAAGTGTAGTGTTTTGTAGTGTTTGATTAGCAAAGTGTGGTGTAGATGAGCATTACCAAAAGTGTAGTCAAGTTCGCTTTTTTGACTACCAAATAAATGTAGTGTTTTGTAGTATTTGATTAGCAAAGTGTAGTGTACATTTATATTACCAAAAGTGTGTTTTGATAACATATCAAAAACTTACTTGCAGAATGTTGGGAACCACTACATGTGTGAAAACATGGTATTTGATCAGCAGCTTAGATGGTGAAACTTTAAAAGGCTTTGATTGCAGATCCATGCACTGCCAACAATTCCAGCTATAATGTTGGACAAAAATACATGGGAATATCAAAACCTCCTAAAAGCTTCGGCCACTTTCCCACACTCAAAAAAACTCGGTTGCCTTCCAGTGCCTGCAATACTTGCTGGATGGGCATGAAACTTTGTGGAGGGGTCAATATATGTATGAGGAACACTCCCATGCAATAAAAAAGCCAGTTGTCCAGGTAGGTAATTGGTGGTGACCATGTAAACAGAAAGGTGAAAAAGTGGATTCATACCCTAAATGTGGGGAAGGTGCTGCGGGGCAAGCACCCAGACAGGGACCTGCTGACCAATCAAGTAGCTGGCACTTTGGCCGGACCACAACACACCATTACTAATCAACTACACTACACTATTGGTAGTGCACAACTACATTACCATTTGGTAGTCAGTTACAAATTTTGCTAATCAACTACACTACACTTTGTTGGTAGTCAAAAATGCGGACTTTACTACACTTTTATACACTACACTTTACTACTCAATTACTAATCCACACTACACTCCAAAAAAGCGGACTTTACTACACATTTGCTAATCAAAACAATTACCACTACACTGATTAAGTAATCGAAAATGCGCCACAACACCACACTTCTGGTAATAAAATGTACACTACACTATACTAATTGCATTTTGCCTATATGTTAGATACAAGTTCCGGACTGGTTCCGGGCCGGAGGTAGAAGCACCAGTCTTTACCGGTAGTGTCTTTCAGAAAGGAGTCGACGGAAGAAGGGGGAACAACACCCGTATCGACCTCAGTTCGTGCACTGGGTCCTTGGACAAGTCCGGGTTTGTCGAAGGTGACAAGAGAAGTTCTGAGTCCGGAGATCTGTTTGATATTCTGACTGAGGTATGTACCGAGTAGTTACTGAGCTTAAATACTGGACCCCGGGACATAAACTTCCGGTCCCCGGTAGTCTTGGTAAGCTAAGAGGGATGGCTATGTACGGGATGACTAAGGTGCGACCGGGGAACCTAGTACCGGTGCTACCGGTGACAGGCACAGCGTCAGGGAATGGAACCTTAACACCAAACAAAGGAAGCGATAGCCCCAACGGGAACAAGGTAAGGAACGGTACCGGTAAACCGGTGTTTAGGACATCGGTGGGGCTTAGACGCCGGGGCGTGGCAGTGACCGTGGGCTCAGGAAAGACGGTTGTCACGAATGTGACACTATATCTCAACCATTTTTGCATGGATGGATGACATAAGCATACCTCTGGGGTCCTCTAATCAGGCACTGTCACTTTATTATGACATCTTTGAAATTTAATTTTTGAGACATCCAATTTTTCCAGTATTTTGCATTTTTCTCACCCATTTTTGGGAATATTGATGAGATAAGCATATTCCCACAATCCTGTGATCCAGCCCCACAACTTTCATTGTGACATTGTGGCTGTACAGTGACATCTGTGGGAAGCCCCTATCTCTGTGGCTGTTAGATACAAGTTCCGGACTGGTTCCGGGCCGGAGGTAGAAGCACCGGTCTTCACCGGTAGTGTCTTCCAGAAAGGAGTCGAGGGAAGAAGGGGAACAACACCCGTATCGACCTCAGTTCGTGCACTGGGTCCTTGGACAAGTCCGGGTTTGTCGAAGGTGACAAGAGAAGTTCTGAGTCTGGAGATCTGTTTGATATTCTGACTGAGGTATGTACCGAGTAGTTACTGAGCTTAAATACTGGACCCCGGGACATAAACTTCCGGTCCCCGGTAGTCTTGGTAAGCTAAGAGGGATGGCTATGTACGGGATGACTAAGGTGCGACTGGGGAACCTAGTACCGGTGCTACCGGTGACAAGCATAGCGTCAGGGAATGGAACCTTAACACCAAACAAAGGAAGCGATAGCCCCAACGGGAACAAGGTAAGGAACGATACCGGTAAACCGGTGTTTAGGACACCGGTGGGGCTTAGACGCCGGGGCGTGGCAGTGACCGTGGGCTCAGGAAGGATGGTTGTCACGAATGTGACAGTATCCCCCCCTTAGGGTCGAGCCCTCGAAGGCCCATCAGGATCACCATGAGGCCGGCGTGAGGCCGGCCATCACTAATCCGGAACACGTGTTCCTGGGTATTAAAGGCCGGTGCTTGAGTCCAAAACAAAACCAATTCCCCCATCCAAAAAACTTCGCCGTCCACACCATCATGTCCCAGTACACCGTCAACACCGGTTTCCCCCCTGCCACCGCCATCCTCGACTGGACCGCCATTCCCGACGAGGCCATACAATCGGCCAGTGACGACGACCAAACGGTTGCTGATGCAAAGTTTGCCGAGCGCCAACGCCGGAAGAGGGTCCGCCGTGAACAGAGAGCAGCGGCAGAGGCTGCTGAGCGTGAGCGTCGGGAGAGGGAGGAGGCCGAGCGCCGGGAGAGAGAGGAGGCTGAGCGCCGAGAGAGGGAGGAGGCTGAGCGCCGGGAAAGAGAGGAGGCAGAGCGTCGAGAAAAGGAGGAAGCTGAACGCCGGCAGCGAGAGGAGGCGGAGCGCCGCCAACGGGAGTCGGTAGAGATTGCCCGGGAAGCGGCGGAAGGCTCTCAGGTGGCGACCAGTAGGAAGGGGAAGGAGGCGACTCGAGCGGAGACGCCGGTGGGCCCCTGTGCCCGATGCTTGCGTGCTCAGGTCGAGTGTACCTTCGAGCTGGCCAAGGTGAGTAGGCGGGGTAAGAAGTCATGTGACCGGTGTACCGGTTTGAAGGAGCAGTGCAAGTTGCCCGGGGGATCTAAGGAGGTGAAGGCAGGTACTCGGGGAAAGAGGACGCCGGAGGACCAGACGTCCCCGAGGGCCGGCGAAAAGAAGAAGCGGGCTAGGGCGAAAAGTCCCGAGGTGGAGGTAGTTGGAGGCCCTTCGAAGGCAGCGGCAGCCGAGTCGGGTGATGGCGGCATCGTTCAAGCGTTGCACGCCATCGCCGAGGCGATTGACCGGCACACCGAGGAGATGCGAGAGCACCGGCGGCTGGCGAAGTCTCAGCACGAGACGCAGCGCCGGTTCAACAACCACCTGTGGGAGTTGCTGCAGGAAACCGAGTACCGGCAGGTGGAGACCGACGAGTCTGAGGGGGATGAGACATCCGAGGGAGAGCCGGAGGGTAGTGAGAGCTCGGATGACGGGTGGGAGAACGACGTGAGGGGGGAAGGAGAGACTGATGCCAAGGCGGAGGTTTGAACGCTGGTCCTATGCCGGCAGGTAGGTCCTCTTCAAGGGGACGTTGTTGCTGTGTTCTCTTTTTTTTTTTTGTAAAGTATGGTTGTTTTTTTTTTTTTTTTTGTATTTCTTAGTGGATGCTACATACAGACTTCGGAACGACTGGTTTCCGGTAGTAGACAATCTACTGGACCGGGACAGCCAGTTGGGGCGAGAACCGGTGAGGGAGTGCAGGTAGCAGCAACCCTGAGCCTCGGTGTATTATGGGTATCGGTTCTGGGAGATGGGTGGGAAAGGCGAGGCCCGGGCACCGGTGGTACCGGGATTACGGAAACCAGTATTGCGGGGGAAGGTTTTTTTTGGCATGTGCATAGACGCCAAGGATGAACGTGGCTACTGCCCCCAACACGATGAAGGCAACCTTGGAGGTCATCCAGGGGTCTTCTTGGAACATGAGGACAATCTGTTGCCACACAGTGGGGCTTGGGGTCTCCCAGTGGTGGGGTCTCCTGGGGGTTGTGGTAGGGAGAGTTGGGGACGGGCGACGATGTTGACGGATCCTGGCTAGGGCAGGACGAACAGGGAGACGTGGAATAGAACGAGGATTAAACAGAGGCATTTGATAGCAGATAATGGGAGGTGGTGTTTTGGTTGTTTTTGGGTAAGCTGTTCCTTTGAAAAGAACCTTTGGGAACGTTGAGGAGAAGAGGAAAATCAACAAGGGTTTGCAAACTAGGGTGGTAGTTCTAAAAGGGGATATCCAGAAGGTACCGTATGGTAAAAAGGTTAGGCTCCAAGCCTGTCCAAAGGGCCGGGTTTGCCGGGGTAGGCAGTGTGGAAGTCCAGAACGAGTTCACCGGCATTCCCTAGTTCCGTGGCTAACAGCCAAGAGGTTTCCTCGTCAGTTCCTTCGTAGCCAGTCCAATGCACCAAGTAGAGTAGTTTGCAGTGCTTTCGGCGCCGGTCTATCTTCGAGTCTAGAATCTCGGCGATCTCGAACTCCGGTTCACCGTCTACTTCTACCGGTGGAGGTGGGGGTTGAACTCGATTAGGGATATTGTTAGGGGTAGCTGGTTCGAGCTGGGAAACGTGGAAGACCGGGTGTACTGCCTTCATGGTATCCGGCAGACGGAGGGTATAAGAGTGGGTGCCGGGCTGGGCGATGATAATGAAGGGGCCTAAGTTCTTGTCTGCGAGTTTGTGGGAGGGTCTGGTGGTACGGAAGTACTTGGCCTTAACATAGACCTGATCACCGGTCTTGAGCACCGGTGCCGGGAGCCTTTTGGCATCGGCCGGTCCTTGGTACCGAGCCTGTGCATGGGCCATCTCTTCCCTCAAGAATTGATGGAGCGAATCTAGGTCTATCGCATACTCCTGTGCCCTGGCGGAAGTGAGGTCTCTTTCCGGAAAAACGGACAGGTTGGGGTGGTAGCCCTTGTTTGCGAAGAACGGTGATACGCCGGTAGTAGCGCTTGGTGCATTGTTGTATGCAAACTCGGCTAAGGGTAAAAGTTCCGACCAGTTATCCTGCTGGTAGTTACAGTAGATCCGGAGGTACTGTTCGAGGGTTTGGTTAGTCCTCTCGGTCTGGCCGTCACCTTCTGGGTGGTATCCGGAGGTGAAGTGTAGGCGCATGTCTAGCGCTTTTCCGAGGGACCGGAAGAAGTGGGAGATGAACTCTGTGCCCCGATCTGAAGTAACATGTGCCGGAACGCCGTGTTTAGAGAACACATGGATTAGGAATAGCCGAGCTAGTTCTGGGGAGGAGACAGTGTCATGGGTGGGGATGAAAACTGCCTGTTTCGAGAGCCGGTCAACTATGACCAGTATGGCGGTGAAGCCCGAAGAGGCCGGTAGTTGCTCGATAAAGTCCATGGAAATTGAGTTCCACGGTTTCTCTGGTATGGGGAGCTGCTTGAGAGTACCGTAGGGCCGGTGCCGAGGGGCTTTGGCTCTTGCGCATGACGTACAAGACTTAACGTAGTCTTTGACGAAGGTACGAACACCGGGCCAGGTATACTCGTGCCGAATGAGCTCTAGGGTTCGGTTCTGGCCGAAATGGCCTGACAACGGGTGGTCATGTTTGTACCGGAGTACTTTAAGGTGTAAATCATTGATGTCCAGGACATAGATCCGATCATCAAGACAAAGAAAACCGGCACTGTTGGTGGACCACCGGGGGTTCGAGGTATCAGAGAGTCGGTGCTGGGCCACCGGGTCTAGGGGTAGGGCGGAGAGGATCTCGGAGTGGAGTTGTTCAACGTCCATAAGGAGACTGGCACGGAGGACCGGGTAACTGAGGCAAGTGGCTCGTAGGGAAGTAACTAGTTGTTCTTGGGTGAATACCGGTCGGAGATTGTGTGGGTTCACTCGGGCATAGCCCCTATCCCCCTCCTTGGGGTAGACGTCCCATCGTCGAGTTAGGGCGTCGGGCTTAGCACCGAGTTTGCCGGGACGGAAACGAATGATTAGGTTAAACTGGGAGAGGTATTCCGACCACCGGGCTTGGCGCCGGGTGAGAACCTTCGAAGTAGAGAAGTATTCCAGGTTCTTGTGGTCGGTGATGACGTCGATAGGGAGAGGAGCGCCCTCAAGGTAGTGCCGCCAAGACCGAAAGGCTTCAAAGATGGCCAGGAGTTCCTTATCGTGCGTGTCGTAGTTGAGCTCCGGTGCCGAGAGAGTGCGGGAGAAGAACGCAACCGGATGGATGTGGGAGTCCTTGCCGGTGAGGGACAAGATGCCGGCAATGGCATAGTCGGATGCGTCGGTCTCAACCGTGAGCTGGGCGCCAGGCACAAAATGGGTGAGGACAGGGGCAGTGGTGAAGGCCTCCTTAAGTTGGTCAAAGGCGGCGCAGCACTCGGGAGTGAAGTTCCATGGGGTGTTCTTCCGGGTGAGGCGGGTTAACGGAACGACAATGCCAGAATAGTTGTAGATAAACCGCCGGTAGAAGTTTGCGAAACCCAAGAAGGACTGGATGTCTTTGACCTTTCGGGGTTCGGGCCAGTCGCATATGGCCCGGATTTTATCCTGGGACATGGTTAGGCCGGCTGGGGAGAGGCAGTAACCTAGGTATTCCACCGAGTCCCGGTGGAATTCGCACTTTTCTGGCTTGGCATACAAGCCGTGTAGGCGAAGCCGGCGCAGCACTTCCTTGACATGCTGCCGGTGCTGGGACTCGTCGTTTGAATAGATTAGGATGTCGTCTAGATAGACCACCACACACACATCTAGCATGTCTGCAAAGACGGTGTTCACAAACCGCTGGAAAGCGGCCGGTGCGTTAGTGAGACCAAATGGCATGACCAGCCACTCAAAGGACCCATAGCGCGTACGAAACGCGGTCTTCCACTCGTCACCTTCGGCAATCCGGACTAAATGGTAGGCATGCCGGAGGTCAATCTTGGTGTAGATTTTTGCACGACTAGGTGAGTCGAGTAGGTCGGAGATAAGGGGCAATGGGTACCGGTCTTTCTTGGTGATCTTATTTAGGCCGCGGAAGTCAACACAGAGACGGAGAGTGTAACGGCCCGTACTTTTTCACTACTAGTTGTAGCGTACTCTTAGCGTAGTTTACCATATTTATCCACTCTCTGGTTAGGGTTACTTAGACGCGCTCATAGACGCTTTACTTAGTCAGCTGATTCGTCAGCGTAGCCGCATTGACTCAGCGTGGAGTGCTGCAGCCAATAGCGTTTATCTCTCACTTGTTTGGTTTGTTCTACGACGTTCCTCGGTACAAACACTCGTAGTAGTATAAATACCGCCTCTCTTGTCGTAGACACTCCAATCGAGTTCATTTGTGCTCTTGCGCATTAACTCTTTCCCAAAGTCCTCTACTCTATATCAGTCAGGAGTAACCGAGTATAGTCCTTGTGATTATAAGCGTTACACTTGAACTCGATTATCAATACTCCCTTACTCCGCTTGCGCCCAGGCATATAGGGCAACGTATACCCGGACTCCAGGGTTAAGGAGCTTTGCCTTCTTCTTTTCACTTCGTTTACGAGACGACGCCTTTAGTCTCGTCCCCTTTACGGCAAGGGGTTGTGTCGAAGAAGACCCGTAGTTAGTAGTCCCGCTATCCGTCAAGGGTAGTGTGAAGGCGCAACCCACATTAGGGGGTGGAAGCGCATAGTTTAGCAGTAGTGCCCCTACGTCACGGGAGGTAGAAAGCGTACTACCAGTATCCCTAGTTACCATACGATAGTTGAGACAGAGTACCGCCACTGAGGGCAGGGAAAATCTCGTCAACATTCCTCGCGTCAAGAAGTCGGAGTCTTTGGCTCCCCGTATTAGGTTTTCTCCTTACCTTAAAAAGGAAGAGTCCCCCGCTCCCCCGCTTTTGTTCGCTCGGGAAGTTACTCCCCTCGAGCAACAGATCTTTGGTACCCCCGAACCCCTTCTCCCTCGCCTCTCTCCGCTTCCTCTTCGCTCTCCCTCCCCCGACCCCAACCTACTGGGCTTCGTTCTGAACGTTCCGTACAACTTACGGAATAGACAAACTATTCGCCCTCCCCCTCACACCCCCGTAACTTTCACTGGTCATGGACCAATTCACGCAGGACCAGCTGCACTTTATGCAGCAGATGACGGCCATGATCACGGCCCAGGTCGCCAACCAGGTGGCCCAGCACGTCGCCGGTGCCGTGGCCGGCATGCAGCCAGCAGGCGGAGGGGCCGCCACTAACCCCAATCAGAACGTCGACCCCACGAAACGGGGCGTAGCCGACCCAGGAACGTTTGATGGGTCAATTAGCAAATTTGAGGAATGGTGGGCCAAAATGAAGGCCTTCATTGTCACAGCCAACTCGTCCAGCCCAAGGGCGAGGACGCTCATGGTCTGGTCCAGGATGTCCGGGCCAATTGCTGGGGCTTACGCGCGGGCGCGTATCGATCAATGTCTCCCAACGGGGACATGGCCATCTTACGACGATTTGGTGGCCGAAGTCGAGGCGCGCTTTAGGCCGCTTCATAACAAGGACTGGGCCAAGGATCAACTGGCCAAAATACGTCAAGGGTCGGCCAGAACAGAAGAGTTCTTGGCCAAATTCAATGCACTTAGGACCGCGTCCGGGGTATCCGACGATTACGCTGTCTTCATGCTGGAGAGGGCTATCCGCCCCGAAATTCTTCAGCAAATTTTCGTTCAGGGACGCCGCAAGGCTACTTGGGCGGAATACGACGTCGAGGTCAGGTGCCTCGGAGCTGCCCTAGAGGCAGTTAGGTTGAAGACTGGCGGTGCGTCCTCTCGATGGGGACAAGGTTTCTCAAGACCCTCGCCCGGGGTTACATCAGGGCAAGGCGCGCCCATGGACATTGGGGCTGCGCAGGGCAGTTCTGGAAGCCGCCCTAAAAAGGACTTTTCTAATTATCAGTGTTACGCGTGCAGCCAGAAGGGCCATATTCGTCCGCACTGCCCGCAGGCCGGGAACAAGGGCAAAGGACGCCAGGTGCGCTCGGAAGGCGTTGATCCGCGGCTGGCCGCCATGGATGGAATGACGTTTGAGCAGATAGTTGCTCACGTCTCTAAGTTAAAAGAATCGGAGCTGCAGTGAAGTCGGGTCCTGCAGGCTCGGACAATGTTAGTACTGGACTTGTTTCTTTTCTCCCATATAGTTTCTCTTCTCGTTGTCGCTCGGTTTCGTCTTCTAAAAATAGTTCAAAAGAAAACACAAAAATAGATAATACAAAAACACAAAAAAGGGTTTCGTTCTCGGACATAGTTACTGTAAATAGGTTTTCTCCTCTCTCTGTAGATAGCATGGTTGATGATTCGGACTTTGTACCTACACCGTCTGTTGGAGGGTCCCGAAAGGGCTCGGGACCGGACGTTAAACTGGCACCGCTTAATTCTCCAAGCAATAAAACTTCCAAAAATAGCGCTTCGGGAGGATCCGAGTCGGTTAGCGATGCTCAGGCGACAGTACCGCCGAAATCCCGAGTTCGCACGCTCAACTTAAAGGATCATGTGGCTGTACCTATAATTATTCGCACTAGGAAGGGTGACGCACACGCTGTGCAGGCCTTGTTGGATTCTGGTGCTACAGGTGTTTTCGTGGACGCTAAATTCGTTGATCGAAAGAAGCTTCCAAAGTTGTCTCTCCCACGAGCTGTGGATGTATTTAACGTCGATGGTACTCTTAACTCCGCTGGAAGGATTACACATCAGGTACCACTTAGAGTTCAGTTCGGAGATCACTTCGAGGAGTTAGTAGCCGATGTCACGGATCTGGGATCTCATGACATGATTTTGGGTCACACGTGGCTTGCCACCCACAACCCAGATGTAAATTGGAAAACCGGTGAAATCTCGATGAAGAGGTGTCCTCGTAGTTGCAGGCAACTCGCGCCGAAGCCGGCCTTCGTTAGACGTATCGAAAAGGAGGAGGTCCAGGCCCTCGAAGACTGGCATAATATATTCAGAGCCGACAAGCAGGAGGCTTCTAAAAAGGATAAAACCCCTGAGGAACTGGTTCCGAAGGAATACCGTGATTATTTAAGCGTCTTCTCTGTCCAGGAATCCGAACGCATGCCGCTTAGGAAACCATGGGACCACGCGATAGAACTTAAGGAGTCATTTGTGCCGAAAAAGGGAAGGTTGATCCCTCTCAGCCCTGATGAGCAAACCGAAGTTAGCAACTTCGTTGATGGACAGCTTAAGAAGGGTTATATTCGGCCAAGTAAATCGCCGCAAACCTCTCCTGTGTTCTTCGTCCCTAAGAAGGATGGGAAGAAACGCATGGTACAGGACTACCGATATTTAAACGAGCATACAGTCAAGAACTCGTATCCGCTCCCGCTTATCTCGCAGCTTGTCGACAAGTTGAAAGGCTGTAAATTATTTACGAAAATGGACCTTAGGTGGGGATACAATAACATCCGGATCAAGGAAGGTGACGAGTGGAAAGCTGCTTTCGTCTGTCACCGTGGTGCCTTCGAACCGCTGGTGATGTTCTTTGGACTTTGTAATTCCCCCGCCACGTTTCAAAATATGATGAACGACATCTTCGGTGATATGGAGGACGTTCTAGTAGTGTACATAGACGATCTTATGATATTCACGAAAACGGACGATGAAAAGGAGCATGACAGGATCGTGCTAGAGGTGCTTAGAAGGTTGAAGGAGAACGACTTGTTCGTCAAACCGGAGAAATGTTTATTTAAGCAAAAAGAGGTCGACTTTCTGGGTATGATAGTTGGCACGAATGGAGTTAAGATGGATCCCGCTAAAGTCGCTGCTGTGCGCGATTGGCCGGTCCCCACTTCGGTTCGTGGAGTTCGAGGCTTCCTTGGCCTTGCGAACTTTTACCGACGATTCATAAAGGATTTCGCGCAGGTCGCGCGCCCCCTTAATGATCTCACTAAAAAGGACACTCCGTTTCTCTGGTCCGACAAGTGCCAAGTAGCGTTTGATACGTTAAAGGAAGCCTTCACGACCGCGCCTATACTTATGTTCCCCGATCAGGATCGGAAGTTCCGACTAGAAACCCATGCCTCGGATTACACAACCGGAGCCGTGCTCTCAGTAGAATGCGATGATGGTCTCTGGAGACCAGTTGCCTATTCGAGTCATTCGCTTAGTGGAGCAGAGCTAAATTATACGGTTCACGACAAAGAGATGCTAGCCATTATCCGCGCTCTCGAGCAGTGGCGTCATTACCTTGAGGCTACTCCGTACCAGTTTGAAATTTGGACGGATCACCACAACCTTAAGTGGTTTATGACGTCGCAAAAGCTTCAACCACGCCAGGTGCGGTGGGCGCAGTATTTTAGTCGTTTCAACTGTGTTATCGTCCACAAGCCAGGTGTTTCCATGGGACGACCGGACGCTCTCTCTCGCCGCGAGGACTTAGTAGAAAATCGCGAAAACGCTAAATCTGAGGAATCGCTATTTATTAAACCAGAGCAAGTGCGCGCTGTGCGCTTAGAAAATCCCTTCATAGAAGAACTGCGCAGTGTAACGGCCGAGGTTGACGCTGGAACGCTCGACCGACGCGACGGTTTACTGTATGACGGAGACAAAGTTTTCGTGCCTGAGGCACTTAGGCAGAAGGTCTTAACTGCTCTTCACGATTCGCCCCTAGCGGGTCATCGAGGCGTAAAAGGAACTCAGGAGTTGATCACACGCTGGTTCACGTGGTCTACCTTGAAGCCTGATGTCGAGGAGTACGTGAAGCATTGTCAGACGTGTCAAGCTAGCAAGTCTAGTAACAAGCCGCCGGCAGGCGAACTCAAATCTTTACCCGTCCCTGATGGGCCTTGGAAAGATCTCACGACTGACTTTATGGATATAGGAGTCAGGAGCTCCTCTGGAAAGTCTTACGTTTTGGTCGTCGTCGATCGTTTCTCTAAGGAAGCAGAGTTCATCCCCTGCACTGAAAGGGAAACTGCCGCTAGTACGGCTCGGCTTTATTTAACTCACGTCTGGAAGCATCACGGCCTTCCGCAGTCTCTCGTCTCGGATCGCGGACCGCAGTTCGCGTCTCAGTTCTCGAAGGAGTTATTTAAAATGTTGGGTATCGAGCAGAAGCTCTCGACGGCGTTTCATCCACAGACGGATGGTCAAACAGAGCGGTTGAACCGCGAAATTCAGCAGTATCTACGGATGTATGCAAACCATCAGCAGGAACGATGGGAGGATTGGCTTCCCCTAGCTCAATTCGCATACAACAACTCCAAGTCTTCTTCTACTGGCAAGTGCCCCTTTGAAGTTACCCGTTCATACACACCACGGATGGGCGTCGAGCCGACGACTTCTAAGGTAGAAGCAGCGGAGGAGACCGCTAAAGACTGGTTCCAGGTGTTCCAGGAAGTGCGCGAAAGTTTGGGAAAAGCTAGGACTCGTCAGAAAACTCAGGCAGACAAGCGACGATCCCCTTCCCCTGCTTACACCGTAGGCTCGCAGGTTTGGCTGGCTACCGACCATTTATCGCTGAAGGATCGGCAGAGCCGAAAGTTGACCGAAAAGTGGATAGGCCCGTATGAGGTCTCGGACGTTTTACCCAACGCCGTTAAATTAAAGTTGCCGCGCTCGATGCGCATACACCCGGTAGTGAACGTTTCACGGGTGAAACCTTATCTCGGTGCTCTTGATGGGCAACCGGTTACTCGGCCCGGCCCACAACGGGTTACGGATGAAGGAGATGTCGAGTTTGAAGTTGAGAAAGTTGTCGATTCCCGCTTGAAGCGCGGCAATCTTCAGTTCCTCGTGCATTGGAGGGGATACCCGGAAGAAGATCGCACTTGGGAGCCTAGATCTGCTCTTAAGAATGCCCAGGAGGCGATAGACGATTTTTACAAACTCCACCCCGGTGCCCCCCGGAAACTTCGTTTGCTCTCGACCGAAGGTCTCTTTTTCTCCGCTGTACCCGACCCTTTGACTGCTGTGCAGCCTATTTGGTCTCGCCTGGAAGTCGAGCCATAGGAGGGGATAGTGTAACGGCCCGTACTTTTTCACTACTAGTTGTAGCGTACTCTTAGCGTAGTTTACCATATTTATCCACTCTCTGGTTAGGGTTACTTAGACGCGCTCATAGACGCTTTACTTAGTCAGCTGATTCGTCAGCGTAGCCGCATTGACTCAGCGTGGAGTGCTGCAGCCAATAGCGTTTATCTCTCACTTGTTTGGTTTGTTCTACGACGTTCCTCGGTACAAACACTCGTAGTAGTATAAATACCGCCTCTCTTGTCGTAGACACTCCAATCGAGTTCATTTGTGCTCTTGCGCATTAACTCTTTCCCAAAGTCCTCTACTCTATATCAGTCAGGAGTAACCGAGTATAGTCCTTGTGATTATAAGCGTTACAGAGAGAGCCATCCTTCTTCTTGACGAAGAGGACCGGTGCTCCATGTGGAGAGTTAGTAGGTCGGACAAAACCGGTGCTGAGATGTTCATCAAGAAATGCCTGGAGGGCCTCCAGTTCCACGGTGGAAAGGGAGTAAATGGGCCCATAGGGCGGGGAAGTGCCTTCCTCCAGGTCAATCTTCAGATCATGTTCGCGATGGGGGGCCAACGACGTAGCCTTGGACTTGCTGAACACATCTGCGAACTCGTGGTACTCCTGGGGAATGCTGGTAAGGTCCGGTTTCTCGAGTTGGGAGGACCGGCCGGTCATTAGGGGTTGAGAACGGAGCTGTAGATTGAACTGCACAGATCCTTCTAACTTGCAGGCCCGGGCAAAGGCTGCAGCATTGACGAAGGCAATATGGGGATTGGTAAGGCCAGGGGCGGCCGGCGGGTCAGGATGCGAAAACAGATGCTCCGAGGAGCCGGGAGAAGTGGAGTTTTGGGACTCCGGTGCAGGGGGTGACGTCGGTGGGGTCAGCATTCCTTGTGCTTTAGGCCGGAAGGTAATACTGCTCGAGACCCAATCAATCAACGGATTGTGGAGGGTGAGCCAGTTGTATCCTAGTACCATTTTGCACTCAGAATCTAACGAGGTCGCATAAAAGGTCACAGAAGTGACATCGCCGGTCTGGAAGCGGAGGTCGAGATCTACAGCTTGGGTAATGACCGAGTTGGAGGAGCCATCAAAGAGCCGGAGTTGGATCGGTGGGACGGAGTACAGGGGAGCATTGATATTATTCGCAAAATTCTTATCTATGAAACAATGTGTAGAGCCGGAATCTACGAGTACCGGTAAGGCCGGGGTATCGTAGGACGGAAGGGAAACAGAGGGCATGAGGCTATTAGGGTCCAAAAGAGCGGAAGCGTTGAGGTTAACTACCCTTGGCACACTACCGGGTTCAACGCAGCCCTCGCTGTGTGCCGGGTCTAGAGGGCTGCTGACTATTTTTTTGCCTCGGTAGGGGCCTCCGGGTTAGTCTCCGGAGTCACCGCGGCTGCGCGAGCTTTGGCGGTCTTCTTTGGGCAGTCCTTTGCCATGTGTCCTTCTGCACCGCAGAACATGCAAAGCTTGTTGTCGAAACGCCGTTTGCGCTCTGCTGCGGTTAGTTTACCATCCTTGCCCAGTTTGCTGGAGATGTTATTGTCCGGTTTCAGGGTGCCGGGGTTGTGTCCACCGGTCTTTGCCGGTGTGGATGAGCTCGGGTTTGCTGAGGACTTTTCCTTGTCCTTAGCCTTAGTGTCTTTACCGGAGCTGGGCTTGGAGGACGAGGAGGACTGGTTGCCGGAAGACCGGTTCTGACGTTGGACTTCCTGACGCCACTCCCAGTAGCGAGCATCGATGTCCTGAGCCAGATGGCGAAGATCTTCCAAGGTACGGGGTTTGCCGACCCTGCTTATTTCATCTTTGATACGGTCAGGGAGGCCGGCATAGAAGAAGTGCCGAAGGGCACCGTTGCCGTAGCCCCGGACCTGTGAAGCTAGTCGATTGAACTCCACGACATACTTGTTGATGCGTTGACCATCCTTCATACTGAGGTGGTCAAGCTGGGATTCAGCATCGGCCACCGGGTCATGGGGGCCGAAGTTGGACTGGAGTTCCAGGACGAACTCAATCCAACTGTCCATCCACAGGGGGCGTCGGGCCGGAGTACCGGTAGGGAGCAGGTCGGGTTCGAACCATTCCAAGGCCATACCTTTTAGGTATGATTGTGCGAAGACAACCTTTCGGCGGTCCTCACGGTAAGACTCAGGTCGGCTTTGGAAATTAAGTTCGCATTGGATTAAGAATTGGCGGAGCTTCTTAGGATCGGTGCCGTCGAAGACATCCGGCTCCCGGACTTTAGAGCGAGAGGAGCTGGAGTCTGTGTCTTGGCGAGAGTTCCTGGCCAATAGCTCGATGGCCCGAGTGAGGGCCCCGAAGACATGGGAAGGGTCGTCTTCTGTGTTGCGAGGGGCGAAGGGGTTATCCTCCGGGTCATCTGGGTCACCCGGGTCGTCATCGGGATCGTCGTCACCACCGCCTCCGGGAGCACCGGGAGGAGGTGGGGTGTGGGGACGCCGATGGGAAGGGGTAGGAGTGACCGGGTCTGTGGGAACCGGTGTATTGCTGGTGCGACGTGCAGTTAGTCCTTCGAAACGGTCGTCTGGGTTTGGCTCGCTAGTGTGTCTGCTGCTAGCTAAGGCCGAGAGGGCCGTTTCTCGCCGGTCAATGGGAGAGGGGTTCCGAGAGGCAGAAGGTGCCTCTTGCTGCTGTAATGCAGTTTGGCTGCAGGTGCGGGTCATGGTACTGACTTGCCCAAGTGGAGTCAGAATATACTGTTAGATACAAGTTCCGGACTGGTTCCGGGCTGGAGGTAGAAGCACCGGTCTTCACCGGTAGTGTCTTCCAGAAAGGAGTCGAGGGAAGAAGGGGAACAACACCCGTATCGACCTCAGTTCGTGCACTGGGTCCTTGGACAAGTCCGGGTTTGTCGAAGGTGACAAGAGAAGTTCTGAGTCCGGAGATCTGTTTGATATTCTGACTGAGGTATGTACCGAGTAGTTACTGAGCTTAAATACTGGACCCCGGGACATAAACTTCCGGTCCCTGGTAGTCTTGGTAAGCTAAGAGGGATGGCTATGTACGGGATGACTAAGGTGCGACCGGGGAACCTAGTACCGGTGCTACCGGTGACAGGCACAGCGTCAGGGAATGGAACCTTAACACCAAACAAAGGAAGCGATAGCCCCAACGGGAACAAGGTAAGGAACGATACCGGTAAACCGGTGTTTAGGACACCGGTGGGGCTTAGACGCCGGGGCGTGGCAGTGACCGTGGGCTCAGGAAGGATGGTTGTCACGAATGTGACAGTGGCACTGTGTGTCTGTAGGCCTGTCACTCTGTGGGAGCCTGTGGGGAAATGTGGGCTGTGTGACATGGTATTGTCACACTGTACCTGACTGTGCACTGTGACATTGTGCCACTGTAGGAAGCTGTGATGTCACTGTGGCACTGTAACCTCTGTGAAAAAGATGGTTTTGCTGATGGAGGCTGTTATGGGACATCCCACTGTCCTCAGAGGTGTATATGGGATGTCCCATCATAGCCCCTGAGGCTGTCATGGGACATCCCACTTGCCTCCAGAGATGCAGATGGGATGTCCCACAATAGCCTCCAAGGCTGTTATGGGACATCCCACTTGCCCTAAGAGGTGTGGATGGGATGTCCCATCATAGCCCTTGAGGCTGTCATGGGACATCCCACTTGCCTTCAGAGATGCGATGGGATGTCCCATCATAGCCTTTGAGGGGGAGATCCCACTTGCCTTCAAAGATGCAGATGGGATGTCCCACAATAGCCTCTGAGACTGTTATGGGACATCCCACTTGCCCTCAGACATGCAGATGAGATGTTATGCTTGGTGTGGGCCATGTCCCAACAGCCTTGGAGTGAGGTTTGTATGGCATTTTGTGACCTACTTTCCACCCACTGTAACGGATCGAGGATTTTGCCCCTGTCTTTTCATCTTATCTAATCACTGATTAGATAACCGATTAGATCTTTCAGATCTTATCTTGGGCACTTCTTCATGCGGCTGCGTACCTAGCCCTTATCCAGCCATGATCCAGACCTCTGATTACAGATCCTCTTTCCCCTTTTCACACTTTGAGCGCTATTTATACTTACAGTCTAGATCTTAGGCCTAGTACTTGTTGATGTCATACTGGCATCATCCTGATGTCATAGTGATGTCATCCTGACGTCACCACTGACATCATACCCCTGTGCCCCATGCCTTGAGGTTTCCTCATGGCCCTACCTAGAGAGTATATAAGTAGGCACTACCCTGTATTAGTTCCTTAGTGCTATTCATTTGCTTGTTTGGGCGTCTTACCCTCTTGTCGCTGTAAGAGTGACCGTTTAGCCTCGTTTAGGCTTCGTCATCGTCTTCACCGATCTGCGTGTCCTCCGACTCCTCGCCCATCGTCGTTCGTCCTCGCCTTGGTTCTTGTTGGTTTGTTTTGTCCTGTGTTCCTCTTCGGTCGCTGTCTTTCGTCGACTAGTCCTGCCTGACTCGTCACTCAAGCACGACTCGTAACACCCACTGTGCTACAGTGCCATAAATTTGGCTGTGTTCAAATATATGACCACCCTTTCTTGCCTTATATGAGGGGGGAGCTGACTTTCATACCATAAATTACTTAATTTCCCACAAAACAATGATCTTCAACATGAGGAATTAGAAGTGATTATGGATGTTTCCCCAGAATGACCTGCTAAAAAATCTCACTGCTAGCTTTATGTGTGCGTTGAGGCAGTGATTTGGCTCATAATGATAGCCATACCTCCCCAGAAGCAGGGGTATCAATGCTAATAAAGCTGCATTTTTAGGTCAGGGACCCCAGACACCTAAGGCAATGATGGGATAGCCCACCCATTTGTGGGCCCAGGTCCATGCCATTCCCTGGGACATGAAAGGATGTCCATGGGATACCATGGTCTGAGAGGCATTTAGCTTGAATGTTTTGGAGGAACTATTCAGCCAAAATGCCTCCAGAAAAGGGTTACCTGAAGTGGCAGTGGGAGCATGTGGGGCTTTGGCATTGCCAGCAGGAAGAAGAGCACCTGTGAAAGGAGGCAGAGGAGTGCCAGTGAGAGGTCAGTTAATCCCTCAATATTGACACATATTCTAACTGCTGATACTTTTGCAGGAAGAAGAGCAATGCTGTCGGGCCACAGAAGAGCAGCGTCAGTTGGCAGAAGAGAGTTTGAAGAAGCAGCTGGAGCAGGAGGTGGCAGCTAGGGCCATGATGGCCAATGAGCTTGTGGAGGGGTCAGGGGAGGATGCCAAAGGGGAGGCTGAGGAAGATGAGGTGGAGACAATGAACAACATGACTCAGGCACCATTGACAGGGGTGAGTTTCCCCCAGGTCAACCAAGCATACATTCTCATTCACAGCAAGTCATCTTCCTTCCCTCATGTGCTGCCATCCAGCACAAGCAACCTTGCCAGTCATGTGTGGCCTCTGGAAAGGCTTGCATTGATCTTCCCAACTCATGCACATTAGGTTAGGTTACATAAGCTTGAGTCATTCAATGACAACTTGTTTGATCAACATTGCCTGTTCCACTGTTGCATGAGGAGGTTGCTTCATCCTTTGATGGATGCAGATCAGAATGGAGTGGAGATGGTCTGCACAGATGGCAGATCTGCAAGGTCTTCCCTATCTTCCCTATCCTTGCTGCCTACAGCAGAGATCACCCCAAACAATGCCTCATTGCATGCTGTGCTGAGAACCAATGTCTGTAGTGTTTGGTGCCAGCAAAGGAGAGAGGCATAAACACATCATTCTCACCACATGATCAGATGCAGACTACACATGCACTCCATGCACAAGCTACTGGCCAATACCCACCTGAATTCATTGCCCAAGGCCTTCAACCATCAGTAAATTGACCCTCAGCTGGACAGGGTCCCAGGTCCTCCAGACACTTCCAGCAAGGTACCTAACTGGCTAGACTTGTCCAGGACTGTCCTAGACTAGCCACACTACCCTTACTACTGTACTACTACTGATAGGAGTCCATGACATAATGTGACAGAACTATCACAGGTCTGTGATAGGCTGTCAAAGTCATCAACTGTAGCTGTGACAGACCATGGGCAGATGGGAACTCCAACTTCGGTCCGGCTAAAAAACATTGCCCTATTTCAAATACTATAGTAGGAACAAAATGTCTACTACAGGGCATCATGCATGGGCAAGATCCGGAAGCTAACTTCAAAATTTGGTAGCACGGCGAGGTAAGATGCAAGCTAATCGAGGTCAACGTCAAAACTGGTTGCAGCCATTGTGACAGGTTCGTGCTCTACTGCACAGCTGCTACAGAATATTAGTACTCGGCGGGTGTAATCAAATAGCGAGTACTCACCTTCCAAGGGTAGCCCAATTAATTCGAAGGGACTTCGTCTTTTCAGCGTGAATCACGGAGGTATCACATTTCTTCATCAAGCCAAGTATTTCGAGGTAGACCGGGGTATAAGTACTGACCCTGAAGTTAACCTCACTCTGTGAGGAGACCATCTTGTCGAGGATGACCTTGAGCTTTGAAAATAGTAAGCGCGCAGTGGTCGAAGTTGAAATCCAAGGAAGTGTTACCGCTGTAGCAGCAATAGCAACTGCAATCCTTGGTACCTCGGCCGAAAAGACTTCCGGAAATAGTTTGCCGAGAGACGAGGAACTACTAGTATAAAAAAAGTCAATGATAAGACCAGCAAGTGCAGGATGGGCGAGGTTGTTTGTGTATCCCTGACAATTTGTCTAAGTAGGGACAATGAGGAGTGTGCACGACTCACGTTCTCATCTATGCCATCCCTTAGGAACACTCCACGGTCTCCAAGAAGGTCCTTCGCGATACTCGAATTTACTTCACGACGATTCTCGGGATCCCACTTGTAGCACTGGGTGACATATATACAGGCCTTCTTCCTCAATGCCGAATGCCAATTCCCAAGGCTCTCCCACAGCTACCAAGTGTGTCGGATCATACCCTCAAGTGAGTGAAAGTTGAATACTACTTACTAGCTTACAAATATCATTCGCATGGTGAGGCCACCAGCCTGAAAAACGAGGGCTATTATTGAGGAGTACAGAAGTGAAGAATGCTGCTAAACTTACCATCTGTGACTGGCAAGCCCTGTGATCGTCTTTCGCTGATTGCTTCCTCCACGTATTCAATGGCCTTTATATTGAAATGTGCACGGAGCAGAAAAGAATTAATGGAAGCCGCATCACAGTAAGAGAACTGCTTCGCACGTTCGAGCACATCTTGAACCGCTGGTTTGTAGAACTGGATTTGCCACGGCTTGGCCCCCTGGGTTGCAGGACCAACTGGTGGGGTGGGTGGGTTGATCCCCCCCAGCAACTGCGACGTAGCAGAGGGTGGATGAGTCATGCCTTGAGTCTGAGGAAGCTGAGATGAAGCGGAAGCTTGCTGTTCCCGAATAACATGTAATTGAGAATTGCTGGGCATGCGTGGCGCACGATTTCGTTGTCGGTGGGCAGCTACTACATCTTCGGTGTTGGCATTCGCATAGCCTTGGTCTGGTGGGCAAGGCATTAACTACACGTCTTAAATGTGACCACACTTACCATTGGTATCTGAACTACGTTCCACCGGACCTGAGTCTGGCCAACTGTGAGTACATCAACATCCGGCTCTAAGCTACTTACATTCAGTGTAGGAAGGAGGACGAGCTTGGCTCCGCGTCTGTGCGTGTGCATTGTCTAAGATAGTCTATTTTAGCAAGAGATCTGAGAATATTAGCACACTTGCCTCCCCGAAGGACAGATTCTGCAAAACAATCGTCCTCACTTGGCGATGCCTCGTCGATAGGAGGGTCACTGTAGTTCCCCTCACCAGCAGGATCATGGTTTTCATCTTCATCGGGTACCGCGGAAAGTGTATGTCCGTGGAGTCTGATTCCATTGAGAGGGGTGTCATAGAACGACACTGTATGCCGCAAGCCTGCAGGACATGGTGGAGGGAAACCTGGATTGTCTGATTCTTCATGATGGAGGGGAGGAAGAGTCACGGATTCTTCAAGTCGCAGGGAAGGAACCTCCAGGGTGGTTGACTGTCTATGATCCTCCTGCGGGCCGAGGTGCAAGGGTCGCTGGGTGAGATGTGGTGCTTGGGATTGGGGTATATCATTTTGAGGTGTCACACGAGAGATGCGGTGAGGGGCTTCAATACCGGATTGAGACGCGAGAGCCAGCCTTTTGAGGAGGGAAGAGTGACCATGCGCACGCTGGTGGTTCTCTTGATTCCCTCGTGACAATGAACAGACAGAGGAAGCACGAGAGGTGGGGGTGGTAGAAGCCCAGGAAGCGTCAGCAGAGAAGATGGAGCTCGCGCAGGAAGACGGAGGACCAGAAGACATTGATGGCGAACTCACATCGTGCTGGGATCCACGGTTGATAATGCTATTGACCTCACCAGCAGCGGGTAGCCTAAATCCAAATTGGTGATTCGGCGCTGCCATGCCGAACGAGGGTTGAATGTTAGATGGCGGCGACAAGTCAAGCCTGGCAGCCATCGGGCCTCCAGTCTTAGTCTTGAGTCGAGGTTTCGGTCGTGATTTGTTGGGGATGGCCCAAGGGGTGGGAGGTGGCGGACTGGGCGCCATGGGGTTGACTCCGTCTCCTTCAGTTGCAGCATCAAGGTCGCAGAGGTGTTTTGGTCTGGGAGCTGCAGCGGTTTGCACGCGCTCAAGATTCTTCATATGCACAAGCTGGCCCCTGGTGCCTTTCCCACTGCGGGAAGAACGTCTGACTGCTCCCTGCATCTCAGACGTACCTAACAACTGTCAGATTAGCAGTGAAAGAGTACCTGTACGAAAAATACCAAGATTGCCTGTAGGCTCTTCTAAACCTGTCTCTGGCACTGTGTATCGCATGCTAACATTGGGAGAGATGGTCCCAGGGTGATCATCTGAGTCGTCGTCGTAGATTATTTTTCGTTTGGGAGGCATGATAGCAGCAACCTCAGCTTGACAGGTGATGAAGAGAACCAGGGACAGGGAGTCTGTGCTGCAGCGCAACTACCAACTTAAGTAGCGGATAGCTACTCAGACATGTGGATGAAAACGACTTGGTGGCAAATGACCTAATCTTACATTTGGAGCCACTGTTTGTAAAACACTTCAAAACCAGTCATATTCTACTAGTAGTTACATTCTACTAGCTACTCGAGTTCCGGCCTCAAAGTGGAGGAAATGTGGCTGATACAATCAGTGGTAATAATGGATACACAGAGGACGGAGCTAAAATCGACATGCAGGACTTGTAACAAATGGAGTTGAGCGGGCATCAACTAGGTTTTATGTCTGGGCAAGGGTGCAGTGGCCACAAATCGGCGAGAAAGGCCACCTGTTGCTGCAGGTCCCGGACTACTCCTTGCATTGAAACGGCGGTCCGAAGTGAGTCATGAACGTTTCGAAGCCCGGGATTCTGAATCTGCGTCATTGGAAAGTTGTCTGCGGTAAATGCTGCTTGAGCTGGCACTTGAACTAAAACCAGGCCCGCTGGATTGACGAATGGGCAAGGGACGTAAAATTCATGGCGTGTGTGCAGATTGACTCGCATCCGAGAGCTCCGAAGACCCATCAGGTTCAGAAGCAATTGACCTAACGTCATGGTCGGAATTGTAATCGGCTGGTTCCTTGGCATGAGCTGGTGAGGCGTGGGGAACCCAAAACTGGTCGTCGAGTGAGCACAGCACTTGGAGAAGCGCTTGACTCATCTCGTCATGTGTGATGGGGCCGTCGGAGCGAAATGAGTCGTCTACGAAGTCCATCGGCAGGACAATCCTTTCTCGCAAAACGTTGAGGAGGGGGACCAAGGGCCGAAAGTAAGGAGATATATGTTGGATAATGTTGTATGACCAGCCCATTTTAGATTGGATGGTCGTCGTTTTCAGCAAGCTTGGCTCGAATGTGTTAAAATACACATCGAAGCACTCTGCGAGTTTCGCCTCAGGTTTGGGCCGGTGGGGCTCATCAAAGAGCACACAAATGCCGAGGAGGACGTAAAACAATGATTCGAGGTCGTGACCTGCTGTATGCGCGATAGGTTTGGCAGCACCTGCCATCACAAGTTCTGTGGCCATCCAGGACCATGTTCCCTATACAGGCTTTATTAGTCGCCCCCTTTGTCATTTGTTGTATGGAACTTACGGTGCGGTAGAGGGGGTTTGTGTCAACCGATGGTTGGGACCGATCAGGCAAGGGGTCTCTCCCCATAGAAAGCATAATTTCGTGGACATCTTTTAGTTCCAACAGCACGATGTAAGCAACCCGATCCATCCCCTCACTTGGAACAGGGATCCGAACGGGGACTGAGTTATCAACCGAAGTGGAAGTGTTGGGAGGTGATATAGGAGAGGTTGGTGGCACATCGTGATGAGGAGTAGAAGGTGATGTGGAGGGACCTTCGGGCTCAGGAGTAGTGTATGCTTCAGTTTGGGGGACATCGATCGGTATGGCATACCCCCAATCCACGAGAAATCCTCGATAGGGAATCTCCTGAATCTTGGCTTGCAGATGCTCGCGGGTCTCTGGCGGTAAGTGGTCGAGAAAGTCTAGGCGGTGACTGTCACCACGAGAGGTGTCCCAAATGACGAGAAGGAGATTCAACAAACTAATATCACGGTGCAGGACTTTCGCCTTGACAATAGCATCCTTGTGGACTTAGGAAGTATAAGCAATGCGGACAGTGAGGGATGATCAATGGGAACGCACTTTGCACATAATCAAGGAATGCAATCAACAGCTGCGCGAGAGAAGAGTATGCCATGATTTGTATTCCGAGCGGTTCGGTCAGAAGGCGGGAGAGTACGCAAAGTTGGTACTGACGACCGCCTGACTGCGAGACGAGTCTATGAAGGAAGTGCATTGACATATTGACCTTCATCTCAGCATGCGAGGGATGAGGCCCTTGCACCTGTTGTTCATGTATGAGCTGGGGTACACCTTTGACATTCGCATCGTTGAGTTTGGCTAACATACTCCCTTCCGTGAATTTCCAGAGGGGGTCGATCCAAGAGTCCTTTACAACAATCTGCCTTCGAGCCATCAGAGAGGTAGGATCCTTCATCGAGCCGGCCCAGACAGTTGTGCCACGGCCGTGTAACGTATCTGAAATAAAGATCAGTTGTTCCAAAGACACAGTTGGGTTTCCTTTGTCGTCCTCGCTGCTACTCCCCTTCCACGCAACCAACACCTTCTTTTTCTTGTTGTCACGGTCCCAGAATACCGTTTCATCGAACCCAATAGTTTCAATTGGAGCAGTGGAGATACCGAGTAAAATGCGCAAGAAAAAATCGGGATTATCATGGATGTCAAACGCTGCAGTCGAAAGAGATCCTCCTCGATCAAAGAAGGTGAGGACAATGTAGTGACCCAGCATTCGGAGGTAAGGTGCCGAATGCCTTCCGTCCTGAGCATAGAGGAGAAGTGCAGTTTTTCCCACTCCTTCAATATATGACTTTCTCAGTGTATCGGTAGTCTTCTTGCTCTTCATCTCCCCGAAGACGATGACATCCCTCCAGTCAAGCTCTCTGGATGAATCCGGAATTGACGATGGTAGGAGTATGAAGTCAGGTTTTCGGTTTGCATCTGAGCCTTTCAATGGCGCAGTGGCACCATCGGCATGCCATTTTCTGAGGGCCATCGTCAATACACATTGGTGCATAGTAAGTAGTGATAGATATCCTACCGTCGTACATTGAATCCTCCAATCACCTTCGCTGCTGCTCTCAAAACGTCATTGAAAAATGCCGCCATATCTTTCTCTGCATTCTTCCCCTGACAAGATGGAAACTGTTGCCATTGCTCAATAGGCTCGCATTGATTATTTCTTTTGTATATGCCCTGGCCCCGGAATGAGTCAAGAAGGTGAGTCATGCTCGAGCATTTGGAGGTATGTGGGAACAGCACGTGGTCCGGAAAAATGGCTTCAAGCAGGCACCTGCTCTCAGGCATGCTGAGGGGCCAGTGCAGGTCTTGGGTGTCGTTGTCGACCAGGGTATCCATCTTCTTGTGGTACCAGTTCGATTTTTTTCGGTACGTCGGAGGCACGGTTTGAAGCTTAGGGATATTTGGGTGAGTTTGTTGACAGGATTGCCATAGTCAACCTGAAACTCACACGTCATAGGGTGTATGGGGTCGTATGTGAAGTCAGTGGCTGCAAAAGGCGCCACATACTTCAACTATAATCGGTACTAGTAGCGCAGGAGCTTACCTTCACACCAAGCGGAATCGCGCGACGGGTTTCAGACATGATGAGGAGCTAATAAGTTGCTTGAAGGCTGAAGTGATAATCAGTCAGTTGGAACTCAGATCATCAGGGCCCGGACTGATCCCACAAGTATCGAAACGGCATCATATTGATAGTAATCACCAGACGACAACTAAGTAACGCTAACGAGACGATGAGGATAGTGCGTAGTAAAATTCTTTTGACCAATACTTGTTGAGCCAAAAGTTGGATGAAAGCTCGTAGCTAGTTTGACTGGTCAATCGCGAATGTGCTTCTTTACCGAAGTGAGGTATGAGGTGTGCTGGGGAACGAATCAATGTAATCGGCAATACATCTCCAATCCTGCTCCCATTGGATCGGACTGCCCATCGCACTAAGTACATACCCGTTCCGGTGTTGCAATTGTTCGTATTTCCCTGTTGAGCGACAATGTCGAAGCGCTGAACATAAGCAGCCAGAAGCTCTGAATGTAAAGGACGAAATATCATGCGGAGTTGTACCACTGAGTGACCTGGACAAGCACTCAAGTTGATGAGATGCATTGAAATATTATAGAAACGCACCTTCTAGCCTCGCTGCAGCCAATCCTGTCTGGGTCTGCGTTGACGATAGCAGCGTCGTATAAGCCATGCGGATTAACCGTGGAAGGGTGAAATGCACGCAGGGTTTGCAGAGTATCTGGAGTCTGTCGGGAATGATAACGCATTTGCTGGACGCGGACTTTGCACCATATCTGAAGACGATCGAACGGGAGTTGGTGATCCTGCTGACTTCTGACCCCTGACACGCGATGGGGCATTCCGCTCTCAAGGCGGTGAAGGTACTCCGATATAGCTGCATGGAGGTCTGGAAGATTAAACATGATGGCTGCCTCATCCACACTCAGTCTCAGGGATGGCTTGGTGGAGAGATGGAAGGCTGTGGTGGCAGTCGAAAAGGTGCGGTACAGCCTCGGAGCGTTGGGAATGCAGCCGCACATGAGTGCATCCACGATTGTGAAGTAGTTGATGGGAGACTGAGTTGTAGCCAGGTGATCAGTAGGGAATTCTTCTTCATCCGGCTCGTGCTCCTTATCTTGCTCAGTCTCGTTACCCTCGATTTCGTCAACTCGCAAGTCTTCTTCGCCCCGCTTGGACTCCATGTATGTGGCAATGTCGAAGCGCAAGCACTTCTCTGCACGGTCAAGATGGCGTGTGATCTGATTGTAATAGTCCCGATTGTTTCCAGCTCGAGCCGGAACCTTGATCTCTTGGACATGCGCGTGTTCAGTTGGATCTGCGGACCACTGCATGACTGCACCTGACAGGCGGATGCTTGGAACGATGCTTTGGAGTAGCTCCAACTTAGGGATCTCCCAGGAATCCTTCCGTGCCCCAGCAGCCGTAATAGCATCCTTGTTATCGTAGAAGTCCTGCAGGGCACTCGCAAGCTCAGTAAGGGAGTCGTCTGTGAACATCGGCACTTGAGCCAGATATCGAAAGTCCATGAGCGAGTGGATAGCGGTGAGGAAATGTCGGGGAACGGACCCAGCAATAATGCCGACGATGTAATGCTGGACGGCACGGTGATCGCATCCTGTGACCTGTTTCAGCTTGGATACACCATCCTCAAATGCACGGTACCCGACAAGAGTTTGAAGCAATGAGAATCGATAGTCGAATTCGGCTGCTCTGGTAGCAAGGATGCACCACCTAGTGTCGTGATCCCAGGAAAACCTGTGGAAATGGTGAAGAGGTTCAGGAGTAATGAAATCAGACGGCTCTGATAACGGCCAGCCTTTCCAGACGGGCTCGACTACACCATTCAAATGCAAAGCTCTGATAACCTTAATAAAATTCTTGTAGTCAAAAGGATCTTGTTCAGCGCATGCGCGCTGGATGGCTGAAAGTGTGATTGAACTAGTACGAGGGGGGTGACGGAATGGATCGCCAAAGTTCTTGGATGTGGCAGTTGTGATGGGTGACACCTTTGGACTTGTAGCGGCAATGAGGCACTCTTCTGGTGTGTCTGCGATCCATGACGCTAATGGTGTGTAACAATATCGTAAGTTTCCCGCTGGGTCGCTCATCATGATCCCCACAGTAGCCGCTGTCTTGAGAGGAGTAAGGACCCGGTTGAGCGCTTGATGGATAAGCCGATCTTGCAATAGTCCACGAACGCGGGTAGTCTTGTGGACGAACTTTGGAATGGGAAGGAGTGTGAGGAGGAGGTACCCGTGAAGCGACGTTTTACTGCGTATGCTCGCGTCGATGTTGGCAAGGCTTATAAGAACAGGGTGGGCCATGCGGTTGCCAGTCATGACGGATATGTTCGTCTTGTCCGATGAGAGAACAACACCTAGGACCGTTGCACCACGGGGGAGAGCATCCTGTAGGGCCAGTCAGGCTAAATATCAGAACGAGATGGTTGAACCTACCTGGATTTCCCAAGCTCGGTCCCCAGATAACCACTCATCGTAGATACGACATACTCTGGCCGCAGACATCCAGACCTTCCGCGGTATGAAAGAGATATGTGGAGTCAGAAGCGGATGACTGAGGAGAGATTGTAGGCATTCGAGCGGTTGTCGATAGAAGAGACGGACAGGATGTTTGGTGGGACTCTCAGGTTCCATTTCTTCGCACAACCAAGCCGGGCCAGAGGGAAGAACCTCTGCACAGGCACGAAGCTGCTTTCCCGTGCGGAAAGAGAGTGGGATCCCCTGGAGCTGAACAACGATCGAGGCATTCGAAAAAATGAAGAGAAATGACGTACAATATCTAGCGCCAATAATGAGTCAATAGCGGTCAAGCTCAGTCTTGAACGCAACAGCCAAGAAGCGAATTGCCACTCCTGTTGCGACGCAAAAGGGAAGTACAGATTGCTTCGTCTCTCACCGGAATATTGATCCTCATGAAACGTGTCCATGAATGACTTTCCACCAGGAAATACCTCACTACTCCCCTCATAAACCTTGACAAACTTGCCAGGTACCAGAGGGATGACCTCCTCTGGGGCATCCATCGTGAAATCCTCAGTTTCGTGTACCTCTGGAGATGGAGGGTTCAGATCCCAGTCTTGATATGCGTTGCTGTCAGCACTGGGAAAATGAGGGGGCCGATTAATGGATGAGCAGGGAATGGAGTTATCAGAGGGCGGGCATCTAGCTTGAGAGAACGAGCGAGAGCATTCCTCGTGCCAGCTTGCGAAGCAACAAGTACCTGTGGGCTGGTTCATGTGTTGAAGAACATTCGTTTCCGAGAAAAACCTTTTGCCACAGCGCAGGCAACTGATCATCTTGAGACCCCCGCAGTTGGCTTTCGCCTTGGGCATGTGTAACTCGTAGAGTCGGTAGTGTTATCAGTAAGATCACGCGGGAACTTGCCACTTGTAGCGGGGTGACTCGGACTCTGAACATTGAACTTTGTTCCAAGTCCTTCAACGAAGGTGACGCGGTGACATACAGATTCGAATTCGCTACCACTTACCATCTGGCATGATGGCGGCCAGCCCCTTCATACACAACAGTACCCAGGCCGCCAACGCCCACACGGCACATATCAGACCTCTACCTAAAAAAGGGACCGATGACACCTTCCACCTCTCACCCTTTCCTCACCTGCATGACCATACGATTTCCCCAGTATATTCGGCAAATTACTGCCCCAGTCTCTCTAAAAGTGCCTCCTCGCACGACCTCGAGCAATGTGAAGATGGTCCTGATGGAGACGACAGGGATGCGACGTCGGACGTAGACTTGCAGGTAAGCAGAACAGTTCGCTATGCTTTCATACCATGCGAATTTTGCTCCCACTCTCAGGAATCCGACATCGTAGTGCCTCCTCCGAACAATTCCGCAGAAGCTTTTCTCTTACTCGAGACGGCACGTGCTGATCGACAAGTACGACTAACACGAAAGAATCTCGCCCTTCAGATCGTCCATCGCAACACTCTAACTCTTCAATACAATCGCCTTATATTGGAGAAAGCGCAGGAGGAGCTATGTTCAGCAGACCGTCTTGTTGGGCACATGCGGTTCATCATCCAAAAGAGTGGTATTCCTGTTGTATCCGAGTATGCGATGCATGAAGATCATTCCGTTCACCTCCCTTTATCCGTTTACAGTAAGAAACTCGACTAACAAAGTCTTTGATTGACCAAGCCTTTGACAGATTCTGTGGATTGTGACTCCTCCGTAGCATCTCCCGAGTCCCTGGATGTGAAACTAGACAAGTGTGTAGTATAGTCGGGCTGTGCGTTATGAGAAAAGTACATAGTAGCAGTTATAAACCGTCGTACTACTTGTACTACTACCATGGCACTTGGGGTGACATTTCTTTTTTTTTTTCCTTTTTGGATGTTACTGCGGTACTACAGTCGACTCCCTTATAACACATACGTGGCAAAACCCATACTCCCTCATAACAGATACACTTTTTGATTTCCCAAGTTGGTATGCGGGGATTTCAGACCCATAACCCATAACTCTCCCATAAGGCATAACCCATACACTTTCGGGTGATCAAAACCCATACAACATCCGAAATAATTACCAAATTAGGAAGTTTTCTTATGTAATCCAAGAATCTGCGGGTGGCAGGAGCGACCCAAAACTTCGACTTCGCAACTTCTATCATTATGAAACCATTCAGTATTCTAAAAAGGGGCTTAACAAAGCTTCGAGAACAAATTCAATCCAGGAAGGCCAAGCTTATTGCTGAGCTAAAGGCTGGCCAGCCCATCTCTGAGGTTGATGAGGTGTGGCTAGATGGTGATGGCAATCTGGTTGATGAAGAACGGGTGGTGGAAACCTTGGACAATGCATCTGATTATGACCAGGGTGTTGAAAGGTTGAACTCCCAAGATAAAGGAATTGTGCAGAAGCTACAGAGGCTCGGAGGAGGAGATGCCCCTTCAAGAAAGCGGAAGTGTAAGGATCTTGGAATTTTTGTGGTTCGCAATGTCAGTGTACTGAGCCCATTCCAAAATACAGGGCCTAACACAGCAGAGTCTACACATGATACGGCGCCCTCTCGCAAGCCATCTGCTAAATTCCACAAGAAAGAAAATGCAACTCTTGCACAGCGGATTGAAATCTTGGATTGGTATCATGCCAATGGCAAAAATCAGAAGCAAACAGCTGCTCATTTCAATAAAATCTACCCTAGCCTCTATTTGAAGCAGCCGAGAATATCAGTATGGCTCAAAGATGAAGCAAAGTGGCGAGCAGAGTATGAGGGCAATACAAATTTTTCTCGCTCTGCCAAAAAAGTCTGCCAGACCCAACATCCCGAAGTTACGGAGATGTTGGACCTTTGGGTTTCCAAGGCCATGGCTGACAATGTCCTTCTCACTGGTGAAGTCCTCCGCCAAAAATGGAAGACTTTTGCTGACCTCATCGGTGTCCCTGACGACGAACGCCTCAACCTCAGTGAGGGGTGGTTAAGCCGGTTCAAGGTACGAAACAGCTTAAAGGAAATGAAACGACATGGCGAGGCTGCTTCTGCAGCCTCTGAAATCGTTGAAGAGGACTGGTTGCATATCCAGGAGCTCATCAAGAAGCATGGCTATCAGCCACGAGATATCTTCAATGCTGATGAGTCTGCATTGTTCTATGCGTGAGTTTTCTCTTCCTGTGAATGCTCGTTGATTCTAAATGCACTGGATAGTATGCCACCTGATCGTGGATTATCCAACAAGCAAACATCGGGCATCAAAGGGAAAAAACTTCGCCTCACTTATCTATTCACTACGAATGCGGATGGTTCACAAAAACTACCTCCACTCATCATTGGGAAGGCACACAAGCCACGGGCATTCAAGAACAAGACAGCTGCGGAGCTTGGATTTCTGTACAGGAACAATGCGAAGGCTTGGATGACATCCGTTATCTATCAGGAGTGGCTACTGAACTGGGATAGGGCACTCAGGAATGAAGGGCGAAAAATTCTGCTTCTGCAGGATAATTTCTCCGGTCATACTGTCCCGGAGTCGCTGACAAATATTCACGTTGAAAATTTCAAGCCAAATCTGACCGCACACATTCAGCCCAACGATCAAGGTATTATCCGTTGCTTCAAGGCGAAGTACCGTGCAAATTTTATTTGCCGTGCTATTGATCTATACGAATCTGGTGTCACCCCCTCACAAATCTATGACATCAATCAACTCGATGCCATGCGACTCGCCAACCTAGCATGGAATGATGTGGATACGACGACGATCCGGAACTGTTGGCACAAGGCCAACATCCTACCTGACACCATCAACTCATCCTCATCATCCACCGGCCCCTCCGTTGTAGGGAGAGCAATCTCCCTACTAGGTGATTTTCTTTATTTCATTGTTTCTACCTTACTTTTGTTACTATATTTTTCTTCTACTTTTTATTTAGTATTTTCGAGTAATGTGTGGTCGTGTTGTGGCTTATGTAAGCCACTCACGACTTCGAGTAGCTTGTACTTACTTAGAAGAATAACAAGACGAGTTACCACAGACGAAAGTAAGACGGGATTCGAAGGCCGGAGGCCTTGGAATATCATTCTCCCTTATCAGACACTCTCTCTAGACATTATCTCGACTTCATTTGGGTTTCCGGGCGCGTTTCTAGCTTTCTTCCTACCCTTTTGACTCTCTACCAAGCACCTCAAGCCCCCTTGGGTCGAACTGACCCCTCTCTTTCACTCTAGGAGACCTCAGGCATACTCCCAGGTCCCCATCTATCAAACTTTACATCTGGAGCCCACCGCGAGGGGGCTGTGTTGCTTGGTAACCCCTCCTCCCCCTACCTTCGTGCTTGAGCACGCGATTTCTTGACAACCGACGCGCCTACCCTCTCGCTTTTCGAGATCCTGAATCTACTCGACCAGGGCTTTCGGACGATACCGTTTTCGACGCGTTCACCTCAACGGTTCAAGAGATATCTTGCTTTTGGTGGAGAAAGGCTTAGTAGGACGAGATTTGGCATAACTCGGGATAGGGTGCGCGGAATCTCTTGTTTCTTTGATCTCCCAGCAGCCCTAGACGTCCTCTACTGTCTCCCGAAGTTTCGTTAAATTCTGCCCAGTGGTTGTTCACCAACGCGCCACTGTCCTCCCACCCCTGCCACAGCTTTGCTCCCTGGCACTTTCCCTCGCATTTTCGTGCCCTTCGGAGTTTTAGGAAAGTATTCCTTGTCATCCTGAGTCACCAGAGACCGCTTAGAGACCGCTTCGAGACCCCATCGAGACCCATTCGAGACGCTTTGAGATCCCTTCGAGACTGCTTCGAACGCCCTTATAGACGCTTCGAGACTCTGATTAGACGCTTCGTATCACCTACTAGACGCTCCGAGATTCCCCGAGACGCTTCGCAATTACTATCAGATGCTTTCGAGACCTTCGAAACATGAGACGCTTCTTTAGACGTGCAACTTCGTTTATAGACGAATATAAGTCATTTTCCAATCATTATCTGCGCATTTTTGCAGTCCAGTGAGGCTGTGCAGTCAAGGATAAGCTTCGAGTCACAGCAGTGACTAAATTCAGTTTTTGGTGGTCGAAACCACTTCGAGACGCATCATACGAGTTCCCTGCACCCTTCTCCCCCCCTTCGTGGTTTGTTGCCACCTCTCTCCGACTTCCTTTAGACGTTCCAGGTCGCATTGAGGCGAAATCGAGACTCAGAAGTACCCTTCGAGACCCTCCAGCAGACGCTCGATTCGCTCGTTGGCCATTTCCTGTGCCTATTACCTCTAATAATCGGTGTCATTTGTGAAATATATTTTCATTCTATCCTCACAGCTACTACCAGCTATGGATAAGTATTCGAGAAGGTCTCGAGACCAGCTCGAGGATCGACCGGCATATGTAGGCTACATGCGAGTCTTGAGCAGCCCTCAGCCTCGCCTAGAGTCTCTTTCGAGAAGCTCATCATCTCGTGAGGTTTGGTACGAACCCTCCGCAGGCTTCAAGAGACTGTCTCGAACTTCGAAGGACCCTTCGAGAGGTCCTACTCATGA
This sequence comes from Pisolithus albus, assembly GCA_024613165.1. NCBI lineage: Eukaryota > Fungi > Basidiomycota > Agaricomycetes > Boletales > Pisolithaceae > Pisolithus > Pisolithus albus. The sequence continues at coordinate 76,229 of JANFAB010000113.1, forward strand.
GCGAGGTGAGAATTTACCCCAGCGCTCGCATTCTCCCTTGGACAGAAACCCTCGAGATGCCCCTGTGGAGTGCTCTCGGTCTCATTCTAGAAGACACTCCCAGGGAAGCTCGAGCACGAAGCCTCTCTCTCGTCCCCCTTTCGAGGCATCCCCTCGAACTTCAAAGAACCCCCCTCCCACTCCTGAGTTCGCTTTGAGCGGCTCACACCCTCTCCGAGTCACTAATGCAGGCTCGTGGCACCCTGAGGCACAACCAGCTAGGTGTGACCATGCTCAGCAGGCTGGTGGCTCGCCTTCGAACTCGCTTCGTGCCTTGAGAGAAGATCGATGGTCACATTCGTACTCAGTGGATCGTTGGGATGGTATGGAGGATCGTTCCCCTCGTGCTCAGTTGTCTTCGAGCAAGCGTCGAGACCTCGGCTCATCCTCAACCTCTCACCCTCGTCCTCACGAACTCTCGAGCACCACTTCGAGGTATTCCCCTCGCCTCGAGCCCTCGTCAAGGTATAGTCCACCTCTCGAGACCTTGTATAGATGGCCCTCGCACCTCAGCCCTCCTTCGAAGACCTCATCGAGACATCCCTCGCATCTCGAGCCCCCCTCGAGACACTCTTCGCATCTCGAGCCCCCCTCGAGACACTCTTCGCATCTCGAGCCCCCCTCGAGACACTCTTCGCATCTCGAGCCCCCCTCGAGACACTCTTCGCATCTCGAGCCCCCCTCGAGACACTCTTCGCATCTCGAGCCCCCTTCGAGACACTTGCTGCATCCAGAGCCCCCTTTGAGGCACCCTCCGCATTCTGAGCCCCCTTCGAAGACTGCTTCGAGGCACTTGTCGCACCTCGAGCACCCCTCGGGTACTGTCACCCAGCATCCTGAGCCCATATCGAAGAGTCCCCCTCGCCTCGAGATGCCCTCAAGACTCTGCCCTCGCTTCGTGGCATCCGAAGGTAGCTCGCCTCAGCCTCGAGAGGCCTCGACCTCGATGTCAAAGCCTACCCCTGCCCCTTCTGAATCGCGTTCAAGAGCGTCAAGGGGTGTGCCACCCCATCGAGAGTGCGAAGGCTCGAGTGAGGCACCCCCAGCCTTTCGAGGAGCTTCGAGGCACCAGACACACCCTCGAAGGTTTAGTTTTTGTTTCTTCTGTGGTCGAGAAGGACACATTTGGGCTCGGTGCAGAACCTGCACTTCGTATCTGGCTGCAGGAAGGTGTCAGATAGCTGGAGGTCGAGTCGTGTTGCCTACAGGTGAGGGAATCCCTCGTGAGGCGCTCGGGTGCAGCATACAGGCTCGTTTGGACTTCTGGGCCCTCGCTCAAGGCCCCAGAGGTCTAGCTACCCAGGTACAGGCTTCTCCTTTGAGTGCCCAGACCCCCACTCCTTCTCGAGCTCGCCCTGAAGTCGTCGAGGGTCAGCTACCAGGTTCGAGAGCGACCAAACCCCCTTCGAGTCAGCCCCTCGCCGCCTCTCGAGACCATTCAGCTACTCGTTAGGGTCGGATTCTGAGTGTGAAGGTAACCCATTCCCCTCCGAGCACCTCCGAGACCCTCGAGCTCGATCCAGAGGCTAAACTTGCCTTCGAGACCCTTCAAGTGGCCTTCGAAACCCTCCGAGTCGCCTTCGAAACCCTTCGGGCTACCCTCAAGCAACCCTCGAGACCCTCAGGGTAGCTTCGAGTTGCTGGGAGCCTGCTTCCCCTCCTTCAGCTCGCTTCGAAACCCCTTCAAGCCCTTCGAGGTAGCCTCAGACCCCTTCGAGCTGGGTTCCCCCTCTCTCGATTTCGAGGTGAATGGTGCATGTACCATGGCAGATGGCAGCTGAGTAGTCCTTTTGTTTTTTTTATGTGGTTTCTTTTGTTTCGAGTTCGCATTTTTGCCCCTTTCACTTAGAGCTTCGTTTCGAGGGTTGATACCCTGTCTTGCCTTATGGTACAGCTAGGTATGAGATGACTGGGGACAGTCAACATTCAAAGCCCCCCTCGGATGTAGGGAGAGCAATCTCCCTACTAGGTGATTTTCTTTATTTCATTGTTTCTACCTTACTTTTGTTACTATATTTTTCTTCTACTTTTTATTTAGTATTTTCGAGTAATGTGTGGTCGTGTTGTGGCTTATGTAAGCCACTCATGACTTCGAGTAGCTTGTACTTACTTAGAAGAATAACAAGACGAGTTACCACAGACGAAAGTAAGACGGGATTCGAAGGCCGGAGGCCTTGGAATATCATTCTCCCTTATCAGACACTCTCTCTAGACGTTATCTCGACTTCATTTGGGTTTCCGGGCGCGTTTCTAGCTTTCTTCCTACCCTTTTGACTCTCTACCAAGCACCTCAAGCCCCCTTGGGTCGAACTGACCCCTCTCTTTCACTCTAGGAGACCTCAGGCATACTCCCAGGTCCCCATCTATCAAACTTTACACTGTTCCTATTTCTTCCCTCATCCATACCTCCGAAACACATGCTGATCCAGTTCTACAAGCCGAGAAACTTGTCAGTAATGCACTGGATGAATTGGAGGCCACAGGTGCCCTCCAAAAGTCAAACCATATGGCTCTCACAGAGCTTCTCAACCCGGCCATGGAGACACACAACATGTATGAGGCAAGTGACGAGGACATCTTCACAGCGGTGATGGATGCGAAGAAGGCACGGGAAACAAACATGGAAGGTGATGAGGTCAGCGACGACTTGGCTGTCCCTGCTGAACCGGGTCCAACACGCACGGAGGCACTGCAAGCATCATTGCTGTTGCGGGAGTTTATCAGTGACATGGATAGTCCATTTGCCCGTAATCTGGAGGTGATGTTATGTTCATTCGGACACAGGACACGAGTTCTCGGTATGCAAGGGATGGAGAACAGTAAAATAACTGATTATTTCACTCGTGAATAGTACATCTATGCTAGAGAAGTGCTAGCTTAATGTCCGTGGTCAATCAATTAATTTTGAGTCACTAATGGCCAACCTCCCCAACAACGCATACTCCCTCATAACACATACCTTTGGGCCTATCCCGAGGGGGTATGCGTTATGAGGGAGACGACTGTATGTACGTATACTGTGGCTCTCAGATACTGCAATTGAACCGAAGTCGGACTTCAGTCTGTGAATAGACTTGGAGAGTTGCCTTGCTACTAGTACTAATAGCTGACTAATCACTGCGACAGAAATGTGACAGGTCTGGGCCTCGGCAAAATGACTGGCTTACTAATACTGTGACAGACTGGACAGCACTGCACAGGTCCGGGCTCGGCACGAAACCTGTGACCTCGGGTAACTCAAAGGGTTGATTTACTGATGACCCATCCCCCCCATTCTGGGCTGGCCTCCCCCATGCCAACATCTTCACCATGATGACCTCCAACATTTTGCATTAACTGCACCAAGAAGTCATCTTCAAGGACCACTTCAAAAAATGGTGTATGGCACTTGTGTTTCCAGGACTGCATCATTTTAAGGAGGGCATTTACATGTGAGCAAACTGCGATATTGTCCAACTGTCCACCTTGAGGGCAGCTTCAAAACATTTCCAGAGAAAGACGTTCTTGTGCACTTCTGCTTCAAATATAAGATGGTGGAGTTTGTCCTCAAGTTCCAAAACACATTGGGGAATATCCTTGAAGTTGACATGAGTTACATACTGGCCAATCCACTTCCTCTGCAAACTCAATGGCTTTGAGCTGACGCTGCTCTTGTTTGATTAGCATGCAGATGTCTATAGCCAAGCAAAGGTTAGTCTTTTTTTGCTTGATGAAGCTGGGATGGTCAGGGATTGGATGTTCACAGTCCATCATGGGACATGTCTTTGGGATCATGGCACTAAGTTAAGCAGTGGACCAGCATTGATCACAAACAGGTTGAGCAGGTCTTCCTCACAGCTTTAGTTGGCACAGTACCCCATCCAGATAGCATCAAAGCAGGGTCCAATCTACTCAATTTTATCTACCTTCCCCAATATCAGTTGGAGATTCCATGTCGGTTGCCTTACAACATGTGACTTTGTATGGCTTCCATGTGACCAAGAATATTTTCATCAAAGTCACACTGCAAGCATTTCACAATTTTGCTTCAGAAAACATGCTGAAAAAATTGAAGAAAGTGATACGCTTTTTTGACAGGTGTTTCCAAAGAGAAAAGGCAAATATAATATTTCCTTTTCTTTGCATGACTTACCACAAAACATTGATTGATGGTAATACCCATTAGTGTAAAAGCTAATCAGCACTACCATCAACTCATGTTTTTCCACAGAAAAGACAAATAAAACAAAATGTTATATTTGCATTTTTTCTGTGAAAACAGCCCAAATAAAAGAGTATCTGCTTTTTCAGTTTTTTCAACATATTTCAGCATGAAGAATTGTGAAATGCTTGCAGTGTCAGTTGCTGTGAGTATTGCAATGTGGCCAAAATCCACTCATTCCAGCACTACATACAGCAATTAGATCCTTGGGTAGACTCAACCTGGAGGCTTTGGAACAACTGCATATTGACTTTGCAAAGAGAGCATATTCTGCACAGCTAGCAGTAGATGGACTTCACCATCAGTTCTGCAGCTTCTCTGCCAGGGGAGACTCCATTTCCCCAGTCATGCCCCAAGCTGGTTTGTCCAGAAGATGTTCAGCAACCACACCCCATCATACCCCAGACTTTCCAAGATGAAACAACCCTTGTGGTAATGATCCCAGAGATGATGACACCAGTGATGACAACCCAGACAACAACAATGATGATGATGAAGATGACAAAAACCCTTTTGTCAATGCCCCAGAAGAGTTAGACCCCCAATGGGCACTTACAGAACCTGGCAATGGCTGTTGATCAGCTGTCTTGTTCCACTCAGAGGTCGACTGATGTGGAGATTGAAAGTCCAACACTAGTCCAATTGGCAGGTGTGGAGATAGAGGGCTTCCAAAGGAAGCTGATGAAATTCCAACTAGCAGAGCAGAGCAGGGGAAGGCCAAAAGGGGCTGACAGGGTCCCAACTGGTGGAGCACAGATCAGAGGAGGGCATCAGGTTCAGCTTGTGTGCTGCCCCCTTGTACAAACTTGGCCCTTGTATTTCAGAGGTGGGAAAGTACTGAGAGGTCAGAAGGACTCAGAGTGGGGAACTTATGTTGATATTTGTACTGAGGTGACATCAATGTACTGTACAGGTATTATATGCTACAGTGGCACTGAGGCAGTACAGTAGCAGGATGTCAGAATTAACATATGGGGGTACAAAAGTTTTCAAGGGGGAACATATGTATGTCAGAAAACTTCATGATGGACAGAAGTCTAACAGTGGAGGAATGGACAAGACAAGGACTATATCTACAAATGGATAAAATTGTGACAGAGTGCTCACCAACAGCCAATCACAGGCCAGGCTGAAATCTGGGAAAGGGGTGTGACCCTTCGGAGTGCCATGCAGTGCAGGCACCTCTTCAGCCTGGTGGTCCCAAATGGGTAACACCGCCTTGCAGTGGCAGAGTGATCAGCAGGCTTAATAAGCATTGCACTTGGTTGGGAATGGGTCGGAAGATGTTGGGGAGGTGGGTGCAGGTGTTGGATGGGGTGCAAAGGTGTGGGAAAAGTGCAGGAGAGGCATGGTCATGACACAAGGTGAATTATGCTTTGAGGATCATCCTAGAGCTTCCTGCCAAGATCAGAACAACGTCACCTTCACCCAATGATACCTCAAGGGCATGGCCCTTCAATGGTTTGAACCTCACTTGTTGCATACCAGAGATCCAGCTGATGGCCTCCTCCAGATGGATGGTTGGTTGGACTTCATAGCAGAGCTCTGGACTACCTTCAGAACCCATGACCCCATCAATGTCAAAATCCAGTGGAAATACTGTTAGCAATGGAGAAGGCTAGAGGTGTCCAAAGGGTGCCCAATTGACTCTAATAGCTCTAAGGAGCTTGGGAAATTACCAGACTAGAGTCCAGTGTGAGCAACCAAAGGTCTCAACACTGGACTTGGCTATGCTAATGCTTCAAGATAAACAAAGGTAAATGAAGAGTGGCTAATGCACCACCAACACTAAGAATAGGCCTAGAAGGCTGGCAAAAGAAGCAGTAAGTAGCAAATGAGAAGGGGAATCAAATGGTAGTAGGTAAGAGACCATTTAGAAGACAGAAAGCAAAGATAAGAGATGAAGATCACCACAAGGAACTGTTAGTAACAGACATACATACCTCCTTATCCATTGTGTCGAATGCTGCTGACATGTTGCATCACATGGCCCATGGTTGGTCATGGACAACAGCTTGCTTCCTGACATGTTCCATCATAAGTCAAGTGACATGGTTGGATTTATGAACATTGGTAAGCTGGCCAAAGTCATGCAAAAGGGTCTCCTGGTGTGCTGGTTTTGTGTTTAGACAGGGTAGCAAGGTCAAGATCACATATCTCAATTTTCCTTCTGCCATTCCTCCCACTTTTTCAGGGTGGTGAAACTACCCACTCATATGTACCTGGTGAGGCCTTATTCATTGTGATGCTCTCTGTGGTTCTGCAGATACAGATGTTTTCGTGTATGGAGGGGGGCAGGGACAGCTTCACAAATATCTCAGGACTGCATGCACCTTTTCCCCCAATTCCTTCTTCTCCCAACTCCCCATGCTTCCCCCTACTGCCTCCCAGGGTTTTTCAGGACACCAACCAGTAGTTCCCCACTGACACAATGCCACTCTCCTAGCCCCCACAGTGTTTGGGCCATAACTCAAGTAATTCCAAGCCAAATTGTCTGGTTCCTTCAGATGTGAACCTACCAGACAAGACCTACCAGACAATATATGAGATGTCACATGCACTTTTGCAGTTGCAGAGTTATTCAAGTCTTTGTGTCTGAATGGGGTAACAAAGATGACATCACATATCTTGGTCATTTTAGTGCTGTGCCTCTTGAATGTTTGCATGGTGGAACTGCTCATTTGTACCTACCAGGTGATATCTCTTTTGTTGTGCCATGCTCAAGGATTGTGGAGATATGGGTCTTTGTGGTGGACAGAGGGGTACAAGACAACTTGGCAGATATCCTGAGATTGGACAGGCCAACTGGTATAATTCCTTCTTCTCCATCTTGTCCAGGGTTGCCCCAGTGGTTGTCACTTGACAGCCTCTCCTTCTCCCCCACTATGCTGCCCCCCACATGCATCTCTCTTGGATCTTCGTTGTGTCTCTCGCTTTTTTGGGATGTCATAGTACACGATCTGCGCTTTCGAATGGTATTTTTTTTGTCCAGATTGGTGCAGCCATTGTGGAGAAATTCATGTTTTTGTGAGACTTTTTGAGGACATGGTACTACATGACAAGGGCTTTCAGATGATGTATGTTAGGTGGTGACCAGTACTATGGACTACAGCAAGCAAGTATTGAATTACCCTGTACATGTATTGTGCACACATCTGGTATCTACTCAGCATTACTCCATCCATCAACAACCAATCCACCTGCACTCAATGCCTTGTCAAAGGCTGTTTTGAAATGGGTGGAAAAGTTGATTGCTGTCCCTTGACACTTTACTCCAGGACATGACAGAGTGGTGGCATGCTGGGAGGTTGGCTTCACAGCCTACACAAGTGGATGAATATGGAAGGAAACATGGACTACAGCAGAAAAGGTACATACCATGGCAGTGTCCTTTGCACACCTGACAACTACACCCAGGGAGACATCCACATAGTTACCCCTGAAGTACAATGGAACTTAGACCCCTTGGTCCTGACATGAAGGTCAGCTGCATCATGGTCTATGACCTCATGCATTGTCACCCAGTTCAAAGCATAAGGAGCATAGAGCTGATCAGTGTGGATAGGGCTGAGAAATTGGTTGGTTTGGGGTATATGAATGGCTGACTCGATAGAGTACTTATGAAGTATAATCCTGGGAAATGTATGCCTCAGCAGGGGCACACTCAGCAGTGCTTCATGACAAGATACCACCAGGCATTGATAGCTCATAACCATGCTCTGCAATATATGTCAGTGTTTGCAGGCTACCAGTGTGCTGGCACTCACTTTTGACATTACCTGGTGATGCCGTAGGGGGTAGATTGGCTTCAGCTAGCTTTTCCTTGACAGGATCAATGACCTCCTTTGGGACGGCTGCAGTCAGGAGGTTCCAAGTGGGAGACATGATACCTGAGATGGACTTATCCTGAGCAGCTAGCTCCTTGCCATTGAGCTTCTTGTTGGCAACATTGCACACCAACCCAAATACATGTGCATGGTGAGGACTGGCATTCCACACATATTGGATGAGTTTGCCACCATGCTATGAATCCCAGTTAGTTAGGCTTGGGCATATAAGAGAATGACCATACCCTCACACCCCTGTGATTGTGTATGACATTGTCAATCACCTTGTTCACATGGTCAATGAGATCAGAATGTAAGGCACAACACCCACACATGATGACAAGCTCAATGCCACCTGGTGTGAGATGTAGGGAGGGGGAATAGGAACACAAATACAATGTGGACTTACCAGTGGAGTCTATGAAAGCAACACTCTCATGCTCACCAACCACATATGATTGAGGTACAGCACTGTACAGTGTGGCAAGTCTACACAGTATGGTACAGCATGCTGGACTCCATACAGTACAACACAGTACAGTAGATTCTGTACAGCACAATACAGCCAATCTGACTCTGTACATTGCTGGGCATTAAGATCTGTCTGTGGGATTGCATACAGCACTGTAGGTTACTGTACCATCCTCGCCACTCACACCAGCTATTCAATCTTCACTTATTGGTCTTTGTGACGTCACAGAAAAACCAATGATATATGATAGCCTAGTATATGGTGTGAGGAGAACAATACTACAACTGATACTATTCTAGGATGACCTGCCATTCATCTGTTGCTGACCCAGTTCCCTCTCTTGCGGAGTAACCTGTCCTTGGAACATGTTTACTGTAACTCCCATTTAAAGATCAATGGAAATGGTTGTGTACTTACATCCCTGCCTTGGCCAAGTCTCGAAGCATCTTGTCGAGCTTACTCCTGTGGTAGTCATCAGACCACACTTGATTGATCAAACAGGTGAGATTATCATATGCAACTTTGACTTCCTCTCCACAAAGAGTCTCATTTTTGGCTACTCCATGCTTCTTGAACATCATTAAGATGCTTCAAATCTTGATCAACTCACATTAGTAGATATATATAGTGAATAGTGGAACTGACATATGATTGTGGCGACAAGGGTGAGTGCTTTGACAGGAGCAGATGCCTGGAATTCGACAAACTGGCAGAGTGATTTCACACTAGTGCAATAGTAGACAGCAAGACAAATCTTCTTGAGGGCAGGATGGGCGAAATTGCTGGTCCTTCCCTGTAATCTTGTATGATAATAGTTAGATGATGCTGGTGGGAGATGTACATACCAACGGGTCTGGGTCCCCGTGAAGATATCAAGCACTTTCAAGAAGTTGGGTAGCCTTCCTCTTGACAAACTCAAGTCATTCAGCATTGTCATCGATGTTCTCGGGAGGGTAAAGACCATACTCGAAGGGAACAATACATGTGGCAGTCTTCTTAATTTCACTGTGAAAGGTTTGGGTGTCATTGAACAGCTGCAAAAAAGTGTATTACCATGTGGACGAGAATGGATTATTATACACTTACAATCATGGCCATGGACCTCTTGTGCTCTGGATAAAAACCTGCGATCCTTCAGATATGTACCACATAGTAGGTATTAAAGGACATACTGGCTTCAAGCTCCAATCCATTGTCCTCATACTTAATGACCATCTCAACTAAAGTCTCCATACAAACACTGTCAATCACCATCTCACGACATGGGAATGGAACCTCTGTTGCTATATACAGCTGCATCCTTCTCTTAGCCTCATCCAAGAGTTTGCACCACAGTGGACCAAAAAAAGCTAGGGTAGTGGGCCAAATGACCACATCTGCCTTAGCCGTCTTGGAATACTTACGTACCATGGTGCTCACTGATAAGATCCGAGGAATCGCCTGAGTAGTCATCTGTGCTGTGCAACCTACTCTGCACATGGCTAGCCACATTGGGTCGTGACTTCTTAGGGAGATGCCTCTCATTGTTGCCAGAGTCTTCAAGGTAAGTAGGTGAGGGGGGTCGAGGACAGTGGTTTTGAGAGTGATGCCTGGCACTAACATCATAGTCCATGCCAACCATTCAACAGCATGAGTGTAGTAAAGTAATATTAAGATTAATTACTGTAATGGATCGAGGATTGGCCCCTATCTTTTCATCTTATCTTATCACTGATTAGATAACCGATTAGATCTTTCAGATCTTATCTTGGGCACTTCTTCGTGCGGCTGCGTACCTAGCCCTTATCCAGCCACGATCCAGACCTCCGATTACAGATCCCCTTTCCCCTTTTCACACTTTGAGAGCTATTTATACTTACAGTCTAGATCTTAGGCCTAGTACTCGTTGATGTCATACTGACATCATCCTGATGTCACCACTGATGTCATACCCAGTGCCCATGCCTTGAGGTTCCCTCATGGCCTTTACTTAGAGAGTATATAAAGTAGGCACTACCCTGTACTAGATCCCTAGTTCTATTCATTTGCACTTTGGGCGTGTTCCCTCTTGTCACTGTTTGAGTGATAGCTGCTTAGCCTCGTTCAGGCTTCGTCGTCGTCTTCTTCGGTCTGTGCGTCCGCCCTCCGACTTACCCCTGTCGTCGTTCGTCCTTCCCTGTGTTGGTTGTTGGTTTGTTTCTGCTCGTGTCCCTTCGTCGCTGCTTTGTCTAGGTCGACTAGTCTTGCCTGACTCGTCACTCAAGCACGACTCGTAACAATTACCTCTTCACCATGGTGTGGCTGTGGACCATTCTTGGACCGCACTCTGCAGCTATGTAGCATATCAGACTGACAGAAAGAGATACTCTCTTGATGTTGGTCAGGAGAGTTATGTGGCAGGGGAACTGGGGCATGCTCAGTTGCAACTTGTGGTCGGGACAGCTGAGACCCTTGGAGTGTAAGCTGCTGAGTAGGAGCAGGAGCAGACTGCGAGGACACTGTGTGCCAAGGGAGATCTTGCTGGGGGGGAACATTCTGGGAGGATGCTACAGACTGTGTATGGACGTGTGGCCAGGGAAATCATTGCTGTAAAGATGACTGCTGAGAACGTGCCTGTGGCAAGGGAGTTTGACCACCCAGCTCACCCTCTACAAAATACAATTAGCACCAACGGAGTAAACAATAACCTCTACTCGCCATCATCAAATTCATGAGGCATGGCATCCTCCAATATAGGGTCAAATTCAGTATGTTCATTTGACACTTCATCAGTATGGGAGTACATCGGTGTGTTCTCATTGACTCCATGGCCAGGCCATCCATTATTACCTGTATGACCACAAGTATGTGCATCCTCAGCATCCTCGGGGCTTGAATATCCACTGCTGTTTAAGTCTTGGAACACTTCACCGGATCGAGGTCCACTTAGGTCACTACTCGTGTCGTCATTTACTTGATGGGCATTTTGCATTTGGTGGAGAACTTGCTGTTCAGTGGAAGGCTTAAAGACTGTAGACCTGTCCGATGGACCAGAGGCATTTGTTGATCATGAAACTGTGGCCCGAGGCATGGATGGATCAGGTATCGACAAGGTAGAGAGAACCTCCAGGACCATTGGGAGGGGCTGCAGGCGAGATCTGGAGGCATGTCAAAAATTATTCTCAGTAGTAACACTATCTTGCTCCCTGCGAGATTGTTGGGATACTATGTGTTGGGCGGCAGCTAGCATTGGTGTGAGTGTATTGATGGTGTGCATGCTGGACAAGTTAAATATATGCACCAGTTGCCTGAGACGCAACAGCCTGACTTTGTGCTCGAGGGACAGCATCCTCTGCAATTTGATATGGCTGGTGTATTGTTTGATCTTGCTCGTACTCGTCGAGTGATTGTGTCCCAATGAAAGATGGCTGCTTCGGAGTTTGCATCTGGAAGCTGAATCTGGAGCCAGATTCTGCCCTTTGTGTTGGATATTTAGGTTTACCTTAGTAGAGACTATGGACATCCACTTATATAATCACCCTAGTAAATTTTCGTACACACTCCTTCACACCTCAGTGACTTCCTATATCACTGAGGTGAGCTACACTATCCTTACCCTTCGTTACTACCTACTGATGTGCTGTAACGGCCCGTACTTTTTCACTATTTGTTGTAGTGTAGCTTAGCATAGTTTTCCTTATTTATCTACTCTCTGGTTAAGTCAGCTGCTTCGTCAGCATTGCTGCATTGACTCAGCATGGATCGCTGCAGCCAATAGCATTTATCTCTCTTTGTTTGGTTTGTTCAACAATGTTCTACAGTACAAACACTCTAGTTAGTATAAATACTGTCTCTCTTGTCGTAGACACTCCAATCGAGTTCATTTGTGCTTTGCACATTAACTCTGTTCCTCCATCCTCAGCCTCTACATCAGTCAAGGAGTGACCGATAATAGTCTTTGGATTATTGGTGTTACACTTGAACTCGATTAACAAACTTATCCCTCACTCCGCTTGCGCCCAGGCATATAGGGCAACATATACCTGGACTCCAGGGTTAAGGAGCTTTGTTTTCTTTGTTTCTCTTCTTTACAGGGTGACACCTTTAGTCCCGTCCACCTATCGGCTGGTGGTTGTGTTGAAGAAGACACGTAGTCAGTAGTCCCGCTATCCGTCAAGGGCAGTGTGAAGGCGCAACCCACATTAGGGGGTGGAAGTGCATAGTTTAACAGTAGTTCCCCTACATCATGGGAGGTAGAAAGCGTACTACCAGTATCCCTAGTTACTGTACTATAGTCGAGACAGAGTACCGCCACTGAGGGCAGGGAAAATCTCTCTTCAAGATTCCTCGCGTTAAGAAGTTGGAGTCATTGGCTCCTCATATTAGGTTTTCTCCTTACCTTAAAAGGAAGAATTGCCCACTCCCCTGCTCCTGTTCGCTCGGGAAGATACTCCCCTCGAGCAACAAATTTTCGGTACCCCCGAACCTCTCCTCCCCCGCCTTTCTCCTCTTAGGGAAGACTCGGTCGACCCTAACTTACTGGGTTTCGTTCTGCACGTCCCGTACAACTTATGGAACAGACAAACCATCTGCCCTCCCCCATGTGTTCTGGTGACCTTCTATGAACATGGACCAGTTCACCGAAGAGCAGCTGCACTTTATGCAGCAGATGACCACCCTCATCACCGGGCAGGTCGCCAACCAGGTGGCACAGCAGGTCGCCACTGCCATCGCCGCACAGCAGCAGGCGCACCCACAGCCTGCTGCAAACCCAAACCAAGATGTTGACCCCACGAAACGGGGCTTCTCTGACCCAGGAACTTTCAATGGGTCAATAAGCAAATTCAAGGAATGGTGGTTGAAAATGAAGGCCTACACCCTCATCTGCAACTCGTCCAGCAGGCGGTTGCAAACGCTCACAATCTGGACCAGGATGACCGGTGTAGGGAGGGAGTCCTCCCTACCATGGTAATTATTATATTTCCTTGTTTCTACTTACAGTTTTGTTTTTATCTTTACCTTACCTCTTTTTTTTACTTAGTATTTGGGCGCATTTTGGCTTATGTAAGCCAACCCTTGCACTTACTGTACATTGTACTTGCTTAGTAACATAACAGAGACTTGATCCCAGACGAAGCAGGACGGAATTCGAAGGCCGGAGCCATCGGTTTAATATTTCTCCCTTATCAGACGCTCGTTAGACGAATCTCAGTCATTCTTGGGACCCTAGGGCGCGTTTCTACTCCTCTCACCACTCCCTGACTCTCCTACCAGGCAACTCCAGTCCCATTGGGTCGAACTGACCCCAATTCCAACGGGAGCCCCTTCTGGATTCTCCCCCCACTCTCCTTTTATTATTTCTTTACACCGGTCCAATCGCCGGGGCATATGCGCGGGTGCGTATTGATGCTTGCCTCGCGGCTCAGGCTTGGCCAGCCTGGCCCGATCTCATGGCTGAAGTAGAGGCACGCTTCAGGCCGCTTCACAACATTGGCTAGAACAGAAGAGTTCTTGGCCAAGTTCAATGCTCTAAGGACCGCATCCAGGGTATCTGATGACTACACAATTTTCATGCTGGAGAGGGCACTCCACCCCGAAATTCTTCAGCAAATCTTCGTCCAGGGATGATGCAAATCTACCTGGGTGGAGTACGACCTCGAGGCTAGAACCCTCAGCACTGCCTTCAAGGCAGTTAAAATTAAAACTGGCAGCATGTCCTCTCGATGGGGACAAAGCTTCTCACGACCCTCGCCCGGGATAACTTCAGGGCAAGGCACTCCCATGGACATTGGGGCTGCGCAAGGCAGATTGGGAAGCCGCCCTAAAAAGGACTTCTCAAATTATCGGTGTTACGTGTGTGGCCAGAAAGGCCCTATATGTCTGCACTGCCCGTAGGCCAGGAACAAAGGCAAAGGGCGCCAGGTGCGCTCTGAAGGTGTTGACCCGTGGCTTGCCACAATGGATGGGATGACTTTCGAGCAGGTAGTCACCCATATCAGTAAATTAAAAGAATCAGAGCTGCAGTGAAGTCGGGTCCTGCAGTCTCGAACAATGTTCATACTGGACTAGTCTCTTTTTCTCCCTTTAGTTTCTCTTCTCGTTGCATCTCGGTTTCGCCTTCTAAAAATAGCACAAAAGAAAACATAAAAATAGATAATACAAAAACACAAAAAAGGGTTTCGTTTTCGGACATAGTTACTGTAAATAGGTTTTCCCCTCTCTCTGTAGATAGTATGGATGATGACTCGGACTTTGTACCTACACCGTCTGTTGGAGGGTCCCGAAAGGGCTCGGGACCGGACGTTAAACTGGCACTGCTTAATTCTCCAAGCAATAAAACCTCACAAAACAGTGTTTCGGAAGGATCCGAGTCAGTTAGCGATGCTCAGGCGACAGTACCGCCAAAATCCCGAGTTTGCACGCTCAACTTAAAGGATCACGTATCAGTCCCCATAATTATTCACACTAGGAAGGGTGATGCACACGCTGTGCAAGCCTTGTTGGATTCCGGTGCTACAGGTGTCTTCGTGGACGCTAAATTCATTGATCAAAAGAAGCTCCCCAAGTTGTCTCTTCCACATGCAGTGGACATATTTAATGTTGATGGTACTCTTAACTCTGCTGGAAGGATTACGCATCAAGTACCACTTAGAGTTCAGTTTGGAGATCACTTTGAAGAGTTAGTAGCCAATGTCATGGATCTGGGATCTCACGACATGATTTTGGGTCACATGTGGCTTGCCACTCACAACCCAGAAGTCAATTGGAAAACCGGTGAAATCCCGATGAAGAGGTGTCCTCGTAGTTGCAGGCAACTCGTGCCGAAGCCGGCCTTTGTTAGACATATCGAAAAGGAGGAGGTCCAGGCCCTCGAAGACTGGCATAATATATTCAGAGCCGACAAGCAGGAGGCTCCTAAAAAGGATAAAACCCCTGAGGAACTGGTTCCGAAGGAGTACCACGAATATTTAAGCATCTTTTCTGTCCAGGAATCTGAACACATGCTGCTTAGGAAACCTTGGGATCACGCGATCGAACTTAAGGAGTCGTTTGTGCCGAAGAAGGGAAGGTTGATCCCTCTCAGCCCCGATGAGCAAGTTGAAGTTAGCAGCTTCATTGATGGACAACTCAAGAAGGGTTACATTCAGCCTAGTAAATCGCCGCAGACTTCTCCCATGTTCTTCGTCCCTAAGAAGGATGGAAAGAAGCATATGGTACAGGATTACCACTATTTAAACGAGCATACAGTCAAGAACTTGTATCCACTCCCGCTTATCTCGCAGCTTGCTGACAAGTTGAAAGGCTGTAAATTATTTATGAAAATGGACCTTAGGTGGGGATACAATAACATCCGGATCAAGGAAGGTGACAAGTGGAAAGCCACTTTCGTCTGTCACCATGGAGAGATGGACCCCGCTAAAGTCGCAGCTGTGCACGATTGGCCCGTCCCTACTTCTGTCCATGGAGTTCGAGGCTTCCTTGGCCTTGCGAACTTTTACCGACGTTTCATAAAGGATTTCGCACAGGTTGCACGCCCCCTTAATGATCTCACTAAAAAAGACACTCCATTTCTCTGGTCTGACAAGTGCCAAGTAGTGTTTGATATGCTTAAAGAAGCCTTCACGACCGCGCCTATACTTATGTTCCCCGATCAGGATCAGAAGTTCTGCTTAGAAACCAACACCTCGGATTATGCAACTGGAGCCGTGCTCTCAGTAGAATGCGATGACGGTCTCTGGAGACCAGTTGCCTATTTGAGTCATTCGCTTAGTGGAGCAGAGCTTAATTATATGGTTCACGACAAAGAGATGCTAGCCATCATCCGCGCTTTAGAGCAGTGGCGTCACTACCTTGAGGCTACTCCGTACCAGTTTGAGATTTGGACGGATCACCACAACCTTAAGTGGTTCATGACATCACAGAAGCTTCAACCATGCCAGGTGCATTGGGCGCAGTATGTTAGTCGTTTTAACTGTATTATTGTCCACAAACCAGGAGTTTCAATGGGACGACCAGACGCTCTCTCTCGTCACGAGGACTTAGTAGAGAATTGTGAAAATGCTAAATCAGAGGAGTCACTATTTATTAAACCTGAACAGGTATGCGCTGTGCGCTTAGAAAGCCCCTTCATAGAAGAACTGCGCAGTGTAATGGCCGAGGTTGATGCTGGAATGCTTGACGACGTGACGGTTTACTGTATGACGGAGACAGAGTTTTCATGCCTGAGGCACCTAGAAAGAAGGTTCTCGCTGCTCTCCACGATTCGCCCCTAGCAGGTCATCGAGGCATAAAAGGAACTCAGGAGTTGATCAGAAGCTGGTTCATGTGGTCTACCTTGAAGCCTGATGTCAAGGAGTACGTAAAGCATTGTCAGACGTGTCAAGCTAGCAAGCCTAGTAACAAGCTGCCGGCAGGCGAACTCAAATCTTTACCTATCCCTGATGGGCCTTGGAAAGATCTTCCGACCGACTTTATGGATATAGGAGTCAAGAGCTCCTCTGGAAAGTCTTGTGTCTTAGTCATCATTGATCGGTTCTCTAAGGAAGCAGAGTTCATTCCCTGCACTGAAGAGGAAACTGCCGCCTGTATGGCACGGCTTTATTTAACTCACATCTGGAAGCATCACGGCCTTCCGCAGTCTCTCGTCTCGGATCGCGGACCGCAGTTTGCATCTCAGTTTTCGAAGGAGCTATTTAAAATGTTGGGTGTCGAGAAGAAGCTCTCGACGGCATTTCATCCACAAACGGATGGTCAAACAGAGCGGTTGAACTGCGAAATTCAGCAGTATCTATGGATGTATGCAAACCATCAGCAGGAACGATGGGAGGATTGGCTTCCCCTGGCTCAGTTTGCATACAATAACTCTCATTCGTATACACCACGAATGGGCATCGAGCCAACGACTTCCAAGGTAGAAGCAGTGGAGGAGACCGCTAAAGACTGGTTCCAGGTGTTCCAGGAAGTGCGTGAAAGTTTGGGAAAACCTAGGACTTGTCAGAAAACTCAGGCAGATAAACAACGATCCCCTTCCCCTGCTTACTCCGTAGGCTCACAGGTTTGGCTGGCTACCGACCATTTATTGCTGAAGGATCAGCAGAGCCAAAAGTTGACTGAAAAGTGGATAGGCCCATACAAGGTCTCGGACATTTTACCCAATGCCGTTAAATTAAAGTTGCTGCGCTCAATGCACATACACCCAGTAGTGAACATTTCACAGGTGAAACCTTATCTTGGTGCTCTTGATGGGCAACCAGTTACCTGGCCTGGCCCACAGCAGGTTACGGATGAAGGAGATGTCGAGTACGAAGTTGAAAAGGTTGTTGATTCCTGCTTGAAGTGTGGTAATCTTCAGTTCCTCGTCCATTGGAGGGGATACCTGGAGGAAGATCGCACTTGGGAGTCTAGGTCTGCTCTTAAGAATGCCCAGGAGGCAATAGACGATTTTTACAAACTCCACCCCGGTGCCCCCCGGAAACTTCATTCACTCTCGACCGAAGGTCTCTTTTTCTCCACTGTACCCAACCCTTTGACTGCTGTGCAGCCTATCTGGTCTCACCTGGAAGTCGAGCCTTAGGAGGGGATAGTGTAACGGCCCATACTTTTTCACTACATGTTGTAGCGTAGCTTAGCATAGTTTTCCTTATTTATCTACTCTCTGGTTAGGGTTACTTTAGACATGCTCATAGACGCTTTACTTAGTCAGCTGCTTCGTCAGCATTGCTGCATTGACTCAGCATGGATTGCTGCAGCCAATAGCATTTATCTCTCTTTGTTCGGTTTGTTCTATGATGTTCTACAGTACAAACACTCTAGTTAGTATAAATACCATCTCTCTTGTCGTAGACACTCCAATCGAGTTCATTTGTGCTTTGCACATTAACTCTGTTCCTCCATCCTCAGCCTCTACATCAGTCAAGGAGTGACCGATAATAGTCTTCGGATTATTGGTGTTACATGTGCTGTAGACTCATAGCTCATTAGGCTATGGCAAAAGAAGACTACCTACAAGTCCCTACCCTCAATGTGGATGGTAGTAATTGGCTCTATTACAAGGCTCGAGTTGGATGGTTATTGGCGATGATGAAGATTTCGATAGGGCAGACGATGTAGGAGTTGTTTACGAAGAATATGAGATGGATTTTGAGCCAAATGTAACCACCCCTCGTGGTGGGCTCCAGATGTGAGTTGACATGTGGATCTATGGCAAAAACAACACAAAACCAACACAAAGACAAATGCTGAGTTGGTGGTTTACCTGCACGGACTTTGGCTCAAGGGATCAGTTATAGTGAAATGGGGAGGGGTTCTGCACACTAGAAGACTAGGGCAGAAGGGAATAGTGCTCCTGATGAGAGGGGAGCAGAGGGATGATAGAAAAGCGAAGATATTTAGGCTACTCGGAGCCTAGAAGCGACGTAAAGATGATGAAGATGACAGTAAATAGACCCTTAATGGAGCCTCAGATACTGCAAGGATGAAGAAGATAATGAAGGGCCTTAAAGCAATGACAATAAGGCAGATAACGTCGATAATGATTGGGCAATAGTCTCTCTACACAAGGGACAGTATCCTATGCAGGGGGGCTACTTGCTTTCTGCTTGCTGCGACGTATTGGTACTTATATACAAAAGGTAGCACAGCCTGAAGTAAATAGAGGGAAACACTTTGTAAGGGGTTTGTAAGTGATTGTAAGAGGATTGGTAAAGGATTGGTAAGGCCGAGCAAGGCTGAGTAAGGACAGTAGGCAATTGGTAAGTAAAATCAGTCAGCATGACGAAGAATATCACAAATCATTTGAAATAGAATGAGTCATTAAGGAACGGATGAATAATGCGACAGAAAGGGGGATGAGTAAGCACACTGGTCACTGCTGAATAAGGGGTATGACTGCAAATGAGTCATTCTGACTCCTAGATCTGAGATCCAGATTCATTGGGGCAATATGCTGCGCGTCCGAAAGAAGAACTGTGGGGATTTCTGCCAGGGGCCAACTTTGGGGGTCTCCAGGGTAGTCAGGGCTTAGGATTTCGCAACTTTCCCCCCTCTCTCCCCTCTGCGAAGTGACCTGTACCAGGTGCAACTAGTGCTCTGGAGGGCATGAGGAGGAGGAGGGGCCGTCTTCTCCAATGAGGGCAGGGAGAAGTGCCTCAAAATCGTCATGAATGCGATCAGATAGTGTAGATGATAGTAATTGATACTGGAGCTGTCGCAATTTTGGGAGAATGAAAGACGAGATTGAGAGATAGACGTTGCAGGGGGCAGGAAGGAAAAATCCGTAATCCTTTTCGACTGGAGAGACCGAAACAACCACATAAGACCTCTCAAGCCTGACGACAGACTTGAGGCGACCAAAGAACGTCTTCCTTGACGTCAGACTGACGAGAAGAACGCGCTGTCCCAAAGCGATAGGATGGGAGGTCATGGATGAGGGAGGGATGAACCAGGAGGCTTTGGGGCGAGAGCTAGTGGGGATTCCTGGCAAGTACTCGTAGTTATTCTCCCTAGCAAAGGACACGAGCAAAGAGATGGTCGAGGAGGTGGCCATTACGATAAATATTGGCGAAATGGGTGTTTGTTGGTAGAAATGATGCATGAAACATCAGATGAGGACTCGGATGGTGCAGGAGGTCACGCTTGATTTGATTATGCAGATGGTTGATCTGCGGCTCGCAATGCTTCTACCTATGATTTTATTTCACCTCTTACTGACATGTACTGACTTGTTCGAGATATCCGCACTTCAGAATGGTGACTCAGTGACTGACTCGGGCCGTATCATAACAGAGGGCATATTATGTTAGCCCAGTGTGTGATTTGTACTTCTGTGTGGCATGTGTATGAGGATTACCCATTTTAATCCGTGATATAGGGTGGGATAAGGGGCCGGGATGGCAGGAATGCACTCAGTCATGCCGGAGTCATGGAATATTGAACAATATTCGTACTGGAGCAATCAGCCTCACAGCCACACTGACGTCACATGGTATTGACTTTTATTCGACCTAATTAGCCTATGGGTGAATGTAGTATCACCTCCGAAGGGCAGGGTGATGGCGGGAGGGCACACAGCTACTCTGCCGGCAGTAGTTTTTATGTCAAGGGACAGTATAATTATTGGGGATTATTCATACTGGACACATAACAATGTTTTTTACCTATATTTTTCATATTTATTCGTACTAGATTTGTCAGATTATCCACAATTATACATTTCATAGGGTGGGATGGAAACCAGGGATGGGCGGTGTAGGGAGAGAGTCCTCCCCACCATGGTAATTCCTATATTTCTTTGTTTTTACCTTAGTTTTTGTTTTCATACCTTTATTCTGTCTTTTTACTTAGTGTTTGGACGAGTTTTGGCTTAGGTAAGCTAGACTCGTACTTACCTTGTACTGTACATACTTGGAATAACATAAGCCGCTTTAACACAGACAGAGCCAGACGGAAATCCAAGCCCGGAGGCTTCGGATATTGTTTTCTCCCTTATCAGACAGTCAGTAGACGCTATCTCAGCCATTCTTGGGACTTTCAGGGCGCGTTTTCTGTCTCTTTCTCTCCTCTCTGACTCTCTGCCAAGCAACTCTGGCCCCCTAGGGTCGAACTGAGACCCCCCTTGTCATTCTAGGAGACCTCAGGCAAACCCCAGGCCTCCCATCTCTCAACCTTTCAGCGGGACACACACAGCCACGCTGTCGGCAGCATTTCTCATGTCATGACAGTATTACTAATCAGCGAAGGGCAGGATTTTCAGATTATTCACAATTATTCATTTCATAGGGCAGGATGGGAACCGGGGATGGGCGGGACACACACAGCCACACCATCGGCAGCATTTCTCATGTCACGGGCAGTACAATAATTGGTGATTATTGGTACTGGGCCAATACACTAAGGACTGTGTTTTTTTGTACCTATTTTTTTCATACTGTATTTATTCATACTGGGTGTCGGGTTTTTCCAGGTTTATTCATACTGGCTGGGAATAGCATCAGACAGGCCAAATTAGACTGACACATCCATCACAACTGTAAGTCTAATAAAAGCTGTTAAGTGGGAACCTCAGGTGTACGATATATCAAGAATGGTTGTTGGACTGGAATCTCAAACTACGGCAGGAGGAACGCAAGATTCTCCTCCTGCAGGACAACTTTGCAGGACACGTTGTTCCTGATACCCTTACAAATATTCATGTCGAAAATTTCAAACCAAACTTGACTGCTCTCATCCAGCCCAACAACCAGGGCATAATTCATTGCTTCAAAGCCCACTACCACGCAAAATTCATTCAGCATGCTGTCGACCTCTACGAATCAGGAACGACACCATCATTAATCTATGATATCAATCAACTCAAAGCAATGCGGCTTGCAGATGAAGCCTGGAATGAGGTGAATACCACTACTATCCGAAACTGCTGGCGCAAAGCAGGTATATTGCCAGACCTGCAGTTGGGTACTGCTCGAATCCAGCCCTCTGTCCCTATTTTGTCCCTCATTCATAGTATTTCCGACTCTCTGCATCACGAGGACCCTATCCTACAAGCTGAAGAACTTGTCAGCAGTGCTCTCAATGATTTGGAGTCCACTGGTGTTCTTCAACACTCGAATCGGATGGACATTGCTGAGTTGCTTGATCCTGCAGCTGAAACTCACAATCTTTTTGATGCGACGGACACAGACATTCATGATGCAGTTATGGAGGCAAAGAGGTCATGTGAGGAGTCGGCCATTTTGGGAATGAGTGCGGATGACAATAACGAAGGACCGGTTGAGCCATCACCCACATGTAACGAAGCTCTTCAAGCAGTGCTGGTTCTACAGAAATACACGAAGAGTCTAAACGATCCATTTGCTCGTAAATTGGAGCTGATGCTGGGCACATTCGGGCAAAGGACACGCACGAAGGGCATGCAGAACATGAAGGATAGTAAAATTACATCGTATTTTACCAGTACAGTCCAGTAAAGCTGGCTTAGCTATGGTACCAGACTGCAGAATACAGATTTCAATGTTTTACGGTCTATTTTCTCTGTCTCTTTCAGACCCGATACTCTCCAAAACCCGATACCTCTGTGCTCAAACCGAGGGGTATCGGTTATAAGGGAGTCGACTGTATATAAACCTGCTCACTCCGGCAACACAACTCTTTCCTCTACCACCACCATCTCCCCTTGTCATCTCCCCTTGTCATCATCATCATCCCTCCCTCTGATTGATCCACCAGAGGGGGGGGGGTTGCAGAGGCAGGGGGTGGGCCCCCTGTGAGGCTGTGCCCATTTAGCATAGATATGTAGTCCTTGTAGATTAGATAGGTAGTCCCTGTACTGTTGTAATTAAAGTAATTTTATAATAGAATTAAATTATTAGCTGACTACATGTTAAGTTGAGTGTGGGAATTTGTATACTGAAACAGTCAGGGGTAAGTCTGTACAGGCTGGTAGTTCTGACAAGCTGGTGTACTGACTAACTTCTAGTCTGACAGTTCTGACAAGCTAATGTACTGAGTAACTTATGGTCTGACTGTTCTGACATGTAGCTGTGTACTGGGTAACCTATGGCCTGGCTGTTCTAGCAACCTGGTATACTGACTAACTTATGGTCTGACAGTTCTGATAACTCTGGTGTACTGACTAAGTGATGGTCTGACAGTTCTGATAACTCTGGTGTACTGGGCAACTTATAGTCTGAAGGCTATGCCCACCTGATGTACTAAGTATCTTATGGTCTGACAATTCTGAATATCTGGAAACTGCTCTTCTGACAATGTCTGGCTGGCTGTTTGTACTGCCATGACTTGTTTGACTGCTGCCAGACATGTCAGTCACTGTAAGTGTCACCAGAAAAAATGCAGGTTTCCTGATGTTCCCAATCCTTTGTCGCCACCAGATCGAAATTACTCTGTTCCTCCCAGCGTATGCAGAGCTGAGGCACGTCGGGGTCTTCCCAAGAGGGCAAGGGAAGATCGTGACCCAAATGAATATGTTGGTCATCACAAGCACGCTCGTACGAAGCAGTCCAATGACAACAATCAAACTGAGGTTCTGTCTGGGAATGCCAACAAGCCAGCTGTGCCTCTGCATCCAGCAGAAGGTGAACTGGATACTCCCAACACCCAGGTATGTTTTCTGTTTGTGTTGTGATTTTACTAGTGCCTGATGTGTTTCTCTTCAGACTGACAGAAGTCTGGTCGATCCGTTCGACAATAATGATTGCCATGATTATCCTGGTGATTACCAGAATTTCATCTCTCTCACCTTCTCCATCCTGCTCACCTCTCCCACAAGATGATACATGCTGCCTCCACCTCCTGAATACATGGACCAGGCCCCACCAGACTTGGAGACGGATGGATGCCTGTTGTCCCCACCCCCCAACTCTGTAGAACATGCCCCACCATGCCAGCTGTAACGGCCTGTACTTTTTCACTACTGGTTGTAGCGTAGTCTTAGCGTACTTCTCCTTATTTATCCACTCTCTGGTTAGGGTTACTTAGACGCGCCATAGACGCTTTACTTAGTCAGCTGATTCGTCAGTGTAGCCGCATTGACTCAGCATGGAGCGCTGCAGCCAATAGTGTTTATCTCTCGCTTGTTTGGTTTGTTCTACAACGTTCCTCGGTACAAACACTCGTAGTAGTATAAATACCGTCTCTCTTGTCGTAGACACTCCAATCGAGTTCATTTGTGCTCTTGCGCATTAACTCTTTCCTCAGTCCTCTACTCTCTATCAGTCAGGAGTAACCGAGTATAGTCCTTGTGATTATAAGCGTTACACTTGAACTCGATTATCAATACTCCCTTACTCCGCTTGCGCCCAGGCATATAGGGCAACGCATACCCGGACTCCAGGGTTAAGGAGCTTCATCTTCTCGCTTTTCTTTCTTCACGAGACGACGCTTTTAGTCTCGTCCCCTTTACGGCAAGGGGTTGTGTCGAAGAAGAAACTTAGTCAGTAGTCCCGCTGTCCGTCAAGGGCAGTGTGAAGGTGCAACCCACATTAGGGGGTGGAAGCACATAGCGTATCAGTAGTGCCCCTACGTCACGGGAGGTAGAAAGCGTACTACCGTATCCCTACTAGCCTTACGATAGCTGAGACAGAGTACCGCCACTGAGGGCAGGGAAAATCTCGTCACCATTCCTCGCGTCAAGAAGTCGGAGTCTTTGGCTCCTCGTATTAGGTTTTCTCCTTACCTTAAAAAGGAAGAATCGCCCGCTCCCCCGCTCCTGTTCGCTCGGGAAGTAACGCCCCTCGAGCAACAAATCTTTGGAACCCCCGAACCACTTCTCCCTCGTCTCTCTCCGCTCCCTCTTCGCTCCCCCTCTCCCGACCCCAATCTACTCGGTTTCGTTCTGCACATTCCGTACAGCTTACGGAATAGACAAACCATCCGCCCTCCCCCACGCACCCCAGTAACTTTCACCGGTCATGGACCAGTTCAACCAGGACCAGCTGCAGTTTATGCAGCAGATGACCACGCTAATCTCGGCGCAGGTCGCCAACCAGGTGGCACAGCACGTCGCCAACGCGGTGGCCGGCGCGCAGCAGCAGCAGGGCGGAGGGGCCGCCGCTAACCCCAACCAGAACGTTGACCCCACGAAACGGGGCGTCGCTGACCCAGGCATGTTTGACGGGTCAATTAGCAAATTCGAAGAATGGTGGGCCAAGATGAAGGCCTTCATTATTACGGCCCAGTCAACCAGTCCGCGGGCCAGGACTCTTATGGTCTGGACAAGAATGACCGGACCGATTGCTGGAGCTTACGCGCGGGCGCGTATTGGCGTCCGGGGTATCCGACGACTATGCTATCTTTATGTTGGAGAGGGCTATCCGCCCCGAAATTCTTCAGCAGATCTTTGTTCAGGGACGCCGAAAGGCTACCTGGACAGAATACGACGTCGAGGTCAGGTGCCTCGGTGCTGCCCTGGAGGCAGTTAGACTCAAGACCGGCGGCGGGTCCTCTCGATGGGGACAACAGAACTTCTCTCGACCCTCGCCCGGGGTTACGTCAGGGCAAGGCGCACCCATGGATATTGGGGCTGCGCAGGGCGGTTCTGGAAGCCGTCCTAAAAAGGACTTTTCTAACTACCAGTGCTACGCTTGCGGCCAGAAAGGCCATATTCGACCGCACTGCCCGCAGGCTGGGAACAAAGGCAAAGGGCGCCAGGTACGCTCTGAAGGTGTTGACCCGCGGCTGGCCGCCATGGACGGAATGACGTTTGAGCAGATAGTTGCTCACGTCTCGAAGTTAAAAGAATCGGAGCTGCAGTGAAGTCGGGTCCTGCAGGCTCGGACAATGTTGGTACTGGACTTGCCTCTTTTCTTCCATATAGTTTCTCTTCTCGTTGCGTTTCGGTTTCATCTAAAAATAGTATAAAGGAAAACACAAAAATAGATAACACAAAAACACAAAAAAAGGTTTCATTCTTGGACATAGTTACTGTAAATAGGTTTTCTCCTCTCTCTGTAGATAGTATGGACGATGATTCGGACTTTGTACCTACACCGTCTGTTGGAGGGTCCCGAAAGGGCTCGGGACCGGACGTTAAACTGGCACCGCTTAATTCTCCAAGCAATAAAACTCCCAAAATAGCGTTTCGGAAGGATCCGAGTCGGTTAGCGATGCTCAGGCGACAGTACCGCCGAAATCCCGAGTTCGCACACTCAACTTAAAGGATCACGTTGCTGTACCGATAATTATTCGCACTAGGAAGGGTGACGCACATGCTGTGCAGGCCTTGTTGGATTCCGGTGCTACAGGTGTTTTCGTGGACGCTAAATTCGTTGATCGAAAGAAGCTTCCAAAGTTGTCTCTCCCACGAGCTGTGGACGTATTTAATGTCGATGGTACTCTTAACTCCGCTGGAAGGATCACGCATCAGGTACCACTTAGAGTTCAGTTCGGAGATCACTTCGAAGAGCTAGTAGCCGATGTCACGGATCTGGGATCCCACGACATGATTCTGGGTCACACGTGGCTTGCCACCCACAACCCGGAAGTCAATTGGAAAACCGGCGAAATCTCGATGAAGAGGTGTCCTCGTAGTTGCAGGCAGCTCGTGCCGAAGCCGGCCTTCGTTAGACGTATCGAAAAGGAGGAGGTCCAGGCCCTCGAAGACTGGCATAATATATTCAGAGCCGACAAGCAGGAGGCTCCTAAAAAGGATAAAACCCCTGAGGAACTGGTTCCAAAGGAATACCACGATTATTTAAGCGTCTTCTCTGTCCAGGAATCCGAGCGCATGCCGCTTAGGAAACCTTGGGACCATGCGATAGAACTGAAGGAGTCGTTCGTTCCGAAAAAGGGAAGGTTGATCCCTCTCAGCCCTGATGAGCAAACCAAAGTTAGCAACTTCGTTGACGGACAACTCAAAAAGGGTTATATTCGGCCTAGCAAGTCGCCACAGACCTCTCCTGTGTTCTTCGTCCCTAAGAAGGATGGAAAGAAGCGTATGGTACAGGACTACCGATATTTAAACGAGCATACAGTCAAGAACTCGTATCCGCTCCCGCTCATCTCGCAGCTTGTTGACAAGTTGAAAGGCTGTAAACTATTTACGAAAATGGACCTTAGGTGGGGATACAACAACATTCGGATCAAGGAAGGTGACGAGTGGAAGGCCGCTTTCGTCTGTCACCGTGGAGCCTTCGAGCCGCTGGTTATGTTCTTTGGGTTATGTAATTCCCCCGCCACGTTCCAAAATATGATGAACGACATCTTCGGTGATATGGAGGACGTTCTAGTAGTGTATATAGACGATCTTATGATATTTACGAAAATGGATGACGAAAAGGAGCATGACAGGATCGTGCTAGAGGTGCTTAGAAGGCTGAAGGAGAACGACTTGTTCGTTAAACCGGAGAAGTGCTTATTTAAGCAAAAGGAGGTCGACTTTCTGGGTATGATAGTTGGCACGAATGGAGTAAAGATGGACCCCGCTAAAGTCGCTGCTGTGCGCGATTGGCCGGTCCCCACTTCTGTTCGTGGAGTTCGAGGCTTCCTTGGCCTTGCGAACTTTTACTGACGATTCATAAAGGATTTCGCGCAGGTCGCGCGCCCCCTAAACGATCTAACAAAAAAAGACACTCCGTTTCTCTGGTCCGACAAGTGCCAAGTAGCGTTTGACACGTTAAAGGAAGCCTTCACGACCGCGCCTATTCTTATGTTCCCCGATCAGGATCGGAAGTTCCGCCTAGAAACCGATGCCTCGGATCACGCAACCGGAGCCGTGCTCTCGGTAGAATGCGATGACGGTCTCTGGAGACCAGTTGCCTATTCGAGTCACTCGCTTAGTGGAGCAGAGCTTAATTATACGGTTCACGACAAAGAGATGCTAGCCATCATCCGCGCTCTAGAACAATGGCGTCACTACCTCGAGGCTACTCCGTACCAGTTTGAAATTTGGACGGATCACCACAACCTTAAATGGTTTATGACGTCGCAAAAGCTTCAACCACGCCAGGCGCGTTGGGCGCAGTATTTTAGTCGTTTCAACTGTGTTATCGTCCACAAACCAGGAGTTTCAATGGGACGACCAGACGCTCTCTCTCGCCGCGAGGATTTGGTAGAAAATCGCGAGAATGCTAAGTCTGAGGAGTCGTTATTTATCAAACCCGAACAAGTGCGCACTGTGCGCTTAGAAAACCCCTTCATAGAAGAACTGCGCAGTGTAACGGCCGAGGTTGATGCTGGAACGCTCGACCGACGCGACGGTTTACTGTACGATGGAGACAAAGTTTTCGTGCCTGAGGCACTTAGACAGAAGGTCCTCGCTGCTCTTCACGATTCGCCCCTAGCGGGTCATCGAGGCGTAAAAGGAACTCAGGAGTTGATCACATGCTGGTTCACGTGGTCTACCTTGAAGCCCGATGTCGAGGAGTATGTAAAGCACTGTCAGACGTGTCAAGCTAGCAAGCCTAGTAACAAGCCGCCGGCAGGCGAACTCAAATCTTTACCCGTCCCTGATGGGCCTTGGAAGGATCTTACGACCGATTTTATGGATATAGGAGTCAGGAGCTCTTCTGGAAAGTCTTACGTTTTGGTTGTCGTCGATCGGTTCTCTAAGGAAGCAGAGTTCATCCCCTGCACGGAGAAGGAAACTGCCGCTAGTACGGCACGCCTTTATTTAACTCACGTCTGGAAGCATCACGGCCTTCCCCAGTCTCTTGTCTCGGATCGCGGACCGCAGTTCGCATCTCAGTTCTCGAAGGAATTATTTAAAATGTTGGGTGTCGAGCAGAAGCTCTCGACGGCGTTTCATCCACAAACGGATGGTCAAACAGAGCGGTTGAACCGCGAAATTCAGCAGTATTTACGGATGTATGCAAACCATCAGCAGGAACGATGGGAGGATTGGCTTCCCCTGGCTCAGTTCGCGTACAACAACTCCAGGTCTTCTTCTACTGGCAAGTGCCCCTTTGAAGTTACTCGTTCATATACACCACGAATGGGCGTCGAGCCGACGACTTCTAAGGTAGAAGCTGCAGAGGAGACCGCCAAAGACTGGTTCCAGGTGTTCCAGGAAGTGCGCGAAAGTTTGGGAAAAGCTAGGACTCGTCAAAAGACTCAGGCAGATAAACGACGATCCCCTTCCCCTGCTTACTCCGTAGGCTCGCAGGTTTGGCTGGCTACCGACCATTTGTCGCTGAAGGATCGGCAGAGCCGAAAGTTGACCGAAAAGTGGATAGGCCTGTACGAGGTCTCGGACGTTTTGCCCAACGCCGTTAAGTTAAAGTTGCCGCGCTCGATGTGCATACACCCGGTGGTAAATGTTTCACGGGTGAAACCTTATCTCGGTGCTCTTGATGGGCAACCAGTTACTCGGCCCGGCCCGCAACGGGTTACGGATGAAGGAGATGTCGAATACGAAGTTGAGAAGGTAGTTGATTCCCGCTTGAAGCGAGGTAATCTCCAGTTCCTCGTTCATTGGAGGGGATACCCGGAGGAAGATCGCACTTGGGAGCCTAGATCTGCTCTTAAGAACGCCCAGGAGGCGATAGACGACTTCTACAAACTCTACCCTGGTGCCCCCCGGAAACTTCGTTTGCTCTCGACCAAAGGACTCTTTTTCTCCGCCATACCCGACCCTTTGACCGCTGTGCAGCCTATCTGGTCTCGCCTGGAAGTCGAGCCATAGGAGGGGATAGTGTAACGGCCCGTACTTTTTCACTACTGGTTGTAGCGTAGTCTTAGCGTACTTCTCCTTATTTATCCACTCTCTGGTTAGGGTTACTTAGACGCGCCATAGACGCTTTACTTAGTCAGCTGATTCGTCAGCGTAGCCGCATTGACTCAGCGTGGAGCGCTGCAGCCAATAGCGTTTATCTCTCGCTTGTTTGGTTTGTTCTACAACGTTCCTCGGTACAAACACTCGTAGTAGTATAAATACCGTCTCTCTTGTCGTAGACACTCCAATCGAGTTCATTTGTGCTCTTGCGCATTAACTCTTTCCTCAGTCCTCTACTCTCTATCAGTCAGGAGTAACCGAGTATAGTCCTTGTGATTATAAGCGTTACACCAGCCAGATGCACGCTTGCCGCCTCCACCTTCCCAGCTCCCCTCCTCTATGCCAGACATGCTGGATGTGGCCCCACCATCCCCACCAAATATTATATATAAGCGACGCTGTCACGCACCAAAGGTGTTTGGCAATGTGAACATGGACTCAGAAGCTGAATAATGAAGAATGGATAAGCCTAGCCCTAATGCGAAGAATGTCTGATATTGCCAGCAGTCATCCATCACATGAGAACCATCCTTAATGTTAGGGAAGAAACCGCTTGAGTGCCCGAAAAAACTTTTTGAGCGATAGTTTACAGCATTCCGATTTTTTCGAATATCTCCGTCAATTCTAAAGGTATCGACACCATTCCCATGCTCACAGGAAGCTCTCGACCACGCCATCCTGCCTACCAAATTTGGTAACGATCTGCGCACTCCACCGGCTCTTTGGTGTCGTCTGCGCTCGACCCCTGCATGCTTTCTTTGACACCTGTGGACCATCCTCATTGACAACCTTGCACTTCTTTCCCTTGTCAGAGCGGCCCTGATGAGGTACGCCGACCGTCTCACCAGCTTCGCATCTCGCATCCACTTGCTTGCGATAGTCATGGTGCTGGCTAGGTGTCATCTTCACCCATCGGAAAGAATTGTCCCTGATAGCATCCCGCAAGTGCCGGATCTCATCTACGGTCTGTATCTTGTAGGGACTGTTGAATGGAATGCCATCGGGCCAACCCTCATAGTCGATCCCAAACTTGTACTTGATCTGTTCGAAGTTTGCGAATCGGAGTCAGATGGGCTTGTCTTGGCGAAGGTGGTTGGTGATGGAAACTACAGTCACAGCTTAAAAGAGGACAAGTGCAATACGTAGTGAGGGACATACCAAAGCCAAAGTCGAGCCCATTCTTTGCTTGCTTCTGCATGTTCTCCAGAGAATCACGTGCTTTGATATCTGGAAATAGTCCAGTGTTGCTAGCTGGTGTCTGGAGTGTATCGAGAAAGAATGACTTACTTTTTTCTTCATTACATGCCCACAGTTCAAGCTGCTTGATGATGTTGTAACGGCCCGTACTTTTTCACTACTTGTTGTAGCGTAGTCTTAGCGTACTTCTCCTTATTTATCCACTCTCTGGTTAGGGTTACTTAGACGCGCTCATAGACGCTTTACTTAGTCAGCTGCTTGGTCAGCCTTGCCGCCTTGACTCAGCGTGTACGGCTGTAGCCAATGGCGTTTATCTCTCGTTGTTTGGTTTGTTCTACGACGTTCCACGGTACAAACACTCTAGTTAGTATAAATACCGTCTCTCTTGTCGTAGACACTCCAATCGAGTTCATTTGTGCTCTTGCGCATTAACTCTTTCCTCTGTCCTCCTTTCTCTATCAGTCAAGGAGTAACCGAGTATAGTCATTTTGATTATAAGCGTTACAGATGTAGTCAGGGCTAAGCTTCATGCGATCCTCCCAGAAGTCCATAACATTGTCCATCCCGAACCAAGTCACAGAGTGCGTATCATAGACATGACCGCAGGTGACAAAGAGGCAGGCATAGATGCCGGTACGATATGCAAGGGCTTGAAGCTATCACCATAATCAGTATGCCCGTAGAATCCAAATATCCATGCATAGTCGAACTTGCCTCCCCATAAATCTTCTTCAGTGTGGCCTGGACATCACGAGACGCCGTGGTATTGGTGCTTCAAACACCTACAGCCTTGCAATTGCGGGACTCCTTGAGCTCCCTGAGGTATTTTTGCTTCGTGTCTTCGTCAAGATTCTGCATACCTTGGTTGTTCGCGACCATCTCTTGAAGCTCCTTCAATTGGAATTTCTGACCACTGTCACACACCAAAGGTGTTTGGCGACGTGAGCATGGACTCGGAAGCTGAATGATGAAGAACGGAGAAGCCTAGCCCTAATGCGAAGAATGACTGATATTGCCAGCAGTCATCCATCGCACAAGAACCATCCTTAACGTTAGGGAAGAAACTGCTCGAGCGCCCGAAAAAACTTTTTGAGCGCTAGTTTACAGCATTCCGATTTTTCGAATATCTCCGTCAATTTTAAAGATATCGACACCATTCCCACGCTCACAGGAAGCTCTCGACCACGCCATCCTGCCTACCAAATTTGGTAACGATCCGCGCACTCCACGATTTTCTGCATCATTTCTACCAACGAACGCCCATTTCGCCAATATTTATCGTAATGGCCACCTCCTCGACCATCTCTTCGCTCGTGTCCTTTGCTAGGGAGAATAACTACGAGTACTTGCCAGGAATCCCCACTAGCTCTCGCCCCAAAGCCTCCTGGTTCATCCCTCCCTCGTCCATGACCTCCCATCCTATCGCTTTGGGACAGCGCGTTCTTCTCGTCAGTCTGACGTCAAGGAAGACGTTCTTTGGTCGCCTCAAGTCTGTCGTCAGGCTTGAGAGGTCTTATGTGGTTGTTTCGGTCTCTCCAGTCGAAAAGGATTACGGATTTTTCCTTCCTGCCCCCTGCAACGTCTATCTCTCAATCTCGTCTTTCATTCTCCCAAAATTGCGACAGCTCCAGTATCAATTACTATCATCTACACTATCTGATCGCATTCATGACGATTTTGAGGCACTTCTCCCTGCCCTCATTGGAGAAGACGGCCCCTCCTCCTCCTCATGCCCTCCAGAGCACTAGTTGCACCTGGTACAGGTCACTTCGCAGAGGGGAGAGAGGGGGGAAAGTTGCGAAATCCTAAGCCCTGACTACCCTGGAGACCCCCAAAGTTGGCCCCTGGCAGAAATCCCCACAGTTCTTCTTTCGGACGCGCAGCATATTGCCCCAATGAATCTGGATCTCAGATCTAGGAGTCAGAGTGACTCATTTGCAGTCATACCCCCTTATTCAGCAGTGACCAGTGTGCTTACTCATCCCCCTTTCTGTCGCATTATTCATCCGTTCCTTAATGACTCATTCTATTTCAAATGATTTGTGATATTCTTCGTCATGCTGACTGATTTTACTTACCAATCGCTTACTGTCCTTACTCAGCCTTGCTCGGCCTTACCAATCCTTTACCAATCCTCTTACCGATCGCTTACAAACCCCTTACAAAGTGTTTCCCTCTATTTACTTCAGGCTGCGCTACCTTTTGTATATAAGTACCAATACGTCGCAGCAAGCAGAAAGCAAGTAGCCCCCCTGCATAGGATACCATCCCCTTTGTAGTGAGACTGTTGCCCAATCTTTATCGTCATTATCTGCCTTATTGTCATCGCTTTAAGGCCCTTCATTATCTTCTTTATCCTTGCAGTATCTGAGGCTCCATTAAGGGTCTATTTACTGTCACTCTTCATCACTTTACGTCGCTTCTAGGCTCCGAGTAGCCTATATTACTTCGCTTTCTCAGTCTCCCCCTGCTCCCCTCTCGTCAGGAGCACCTTCCCTTCTGCCCTAGTCGTCTAGGTGTGCAGAACCTCCCCCACTTCCCTGTAACCGATCCCTCAAGCCAAAGTCTGCAAAGGTAAACCACCGACTCGGCAATTGTCTTTGTGTTGGGTTTTTTTGGTGTTTTCGCCATAGATCCACACGTCGACTCACAGCGAGAGAGAGCGTCTGGTCGTCCCATTGAAACTCCTGGTTTGTGAACAATAATACAGTTAAAGCGACTAAAGTACTGCGCCCAATGCGCCTGGCATGGTTGAAGCTTTTGCGACGTCATAAACCACTTGAGGTTGTGGTGATCTGTCCAAATCTCAAACTGGTATGGAGTAGCCTCGAGGTAGTGACGCCATTGCTCTAGGGCGCGGATGATGGCTAGCATCTCCTTGTCGTGAACCGTATAATTAAGCTCTGCTCCACTAAGTGAATGACTCGAATAGGCAACTGGTCTCCAGAGACCGTCATCGCATTCTACCGAGAGCACGGCTCCGGTCGTGTAATCTGAGGCATCGGTTTCTAAATGGAACTTCCGATCTTGATTGGGGAACATAAGTATAGGCGCGGTCGTGAAGGCTTCCTTTAACGTATCGAACGCTACTTGGCGCTTGTCGGACCAGAGAAACGGAGTGTCCTTTTTAGTGAGATCATTAAGGGGGCGCGTGACCTGCGCGAAATCCTTTATGAAACATCGGTAAAAGTTCGCAAGGCCAAGG
This sequence comes from Pisolithus albus, assembly GCA_024613165.1. Taxonomy (NCBI): domain Eukaryota; kingdom Fungi; phylum Basidiomycota; class Agaricomycetes; order Boletales; family Pisolithaceae; genus Pisolithus; species Pisolithus albus. The sequence continues at coordinate 110,351 of JANFAB010000113.1, forward strand.
AAGCCTCGAACTCCACGAACAGAAGTAGGGACCGGTGAAGAGAATTGAAATAAGAGTGACTGGGATGGGTGGTGAAGTCTGAGGGGGAATTCTTCCCAAGGGGCTTCTCTAGCCTGGAGGAAGGCTGTCTAGGGACGTCTGATGCTGTCTGAGGCTGTCTAGACACTGAGAGAGGCACTCGAGGCCTTCTCGAACTCGAACTCGAACTCTCGAAACTCTGAAATGCGACTTCGAATGCAACTTGTTATTATTTGTAAGTAGGTACAGTGTAATGTAAGTCGCGAGTGGCTTACTTAAGCCACTCACGTGTCTAAACTCGAAGCCACTAAGTAAATACTAGAGTAAATGAACAGAGAAAAAAAGAAAAGAAAGTAAAAACAATGAAATAATAAAAATACCCTGGTAGGGAGTATACTCTCCCTACACCAATCGCGCACAGCAGCGACTTTAGTGGGGTCCATCTTAACTCCATTCGTGCCAACTATCATACCCAGAAAGTTGACCTCTTTTTGCTTAAATAAACATTTCTCTGGTTTAACAAACAAGTCGTTCTCCTTCAACCTTCTAAGCACCTCTAGCACGATCCTGTCATGCTCCTTTTCATCGTCCGTTTTCGTGAATATCATAAGATCGTCAATATATACTACTAGAACGTCCTCCATATCACCGAAGATGTCATTCATCATATTTTGAAACGTGGCGGGGGAATTACATAAACCAAAGAACATAACCAGCGGTTCGAAGGCTCCACAGTGACAGACGAAAGTGGCTTTCCACTTGTCACCTTCCTTGATCCGGATGTTATTGTATCCCCACCTAAGGTCCATTTTCATAAATAATTTACAGCCTTTCAACTTGTCAGCAAGCTGCGAGATAAGCGGGAGTGGATACGAGTTCTTGACTGTATGCTCGTTTAAATAGTGGTAATCCTGTACCATATGCTTCTTTCCATCCTTCTTAGGGACGAAGAACATGGGAGAAGTCTGCGGCGATTTACTAGGCCGAACATAACCCTTCTTGAGTTGTCCATCAATGAAGTTACTAACTTCGGTCTGCTCATCAGGGCTGAGAGGGATTAATCTTCCCTTTTTCGGAACAAACGACTCCTTAAGTTCTATTGCGTGGTCCCAAGGTTTCCTAAGCGGCATGCGCTCGGATTCCTGGACAGAGAAGACGTTTAAATACTCGTGGTATTCCTTCGGAACCAGTTCCTCAGGGGTTTTATCCTTTTTAGGAGCCTCCTGCTTGTTGGCTCTGAATATGTTATGCCAGTCTTCGAGGGCCTGGACCTCCTCCCTTTCGATATGTCTAACGAAGGCCGGCTTTGGCGCGAGTTGCCTGCAACTACGAGGACACCTCTTCATCGAGATTTCACTGGTTTTCCAGTTGACTTCCGGGTTGTGAGTGGCAAGCCACGTGTGACCCAAAATCATGTCATGAGATCCCAGATCCGTGACATCGGCTATTAACTCTTCGAAGTGATCTCTGAACTGGACTCTAAGCAGTACTTGATGCATAATCCTTCCAGTGGAGTTGAGAGTACCATCGACATTAAATACATCCACAGCTCGTGGGAGAGACAACTTGGGAAGCTTCTTTCGATCAACGAATTTAGTGTCCACGAAAACTCCTGTGGCACCGGAATCCAACAAGGCCTGCACAGCGTGTGCGTCACCCTTCCTAGTGCGAATAATTATTGGCACAGCGACATGATCCTTTAAGTTGAGCGTGCGGACTCGGGATTTTGGCAGTACTGTCGCCTGAGCATTGCTAACCGACTTGGATCCTTCCAAAACATTGTTTTGTGGGGTTTTATACGCCGAAGAATTAAGCAGAGCCAGTTTTACGTCCGGTCCCGAGCCCTCATTTCAGGACCCTTCAGCAGACAGTGTAGGTACAAAGTCCGAATCATCATCCATATCATCTACAGAAAGAGAAGAAAACCTATTTACAGTAACTATGTCCGAAAATGAAACCTTTTTTTGTGTTTTTGTATTATCTATTTTTGTGTTTTCTTTTGTACTATTTTTAGACGAAACCGAGACACATCGAGACGAAAAACTAAAAGGGGAGAAAGAAACAAGTCCAGTATGAGAGTTGTCCGAGACTGCAGGACCCGACTTCACTGCAGCTCCGATTCTTTTAATTTACTAACATGGGCAACCACCTGTTCAAAAGTCATCCCATCCATTGCGGCCAGCCATGGGTCAACACCTTCAGAGCGCACCTGGAGCCCTTTGCCCTTGTTCCCGGCCTGCAGGCAGTGTGGACGAATATGGCCCCTCTGGCTGCATGCGTAACACTGATAATTAGAGAAGTCCTTTTTCGGGCGGCTTCCCAATCCACCTTGCGCGGCCCCAATGTCCATGGGCGCGCCTTGCCCCGAAGTAACCCCAGGCGAGGGTCGCAAAAAGTTCTGTCCCCATTGAGAGGACGCACCGCCAGTCTTGATTCTTACTGCCTCCAGGGCAGCACCGAGGCACCTGGCCTCAACATCGTATTCCGCCCAGGTGTCCTTGTGACGACCCTGAACGAAAATCTGCTGAACGATTTCAGGGCGAAGTGCCCTTTCCAGCATGAAGATTGCGTAATCATCGGATACCCTGGATGCGGTCCTTAGAGCATTGAATTTGGCCAGGAACTCTTCAGTCCTAGCCGAGCCTTGACGTATCTTGCTGAGCTGCTCCTTAGCCCAGTCTTTATTATGAAGAGGCCTAAAGCGTGCCTCTACTTCGGCCACAAGGTCATCATAGGATGGCCAGGCCCCTGCTGCCATGCACTGATCTATACGCGCCCACGCGTATGCTCCGGCGATTGGTCCGGTCATCCTGGACCAGACTGCGAGATTCCTTGCCCTTGGTCTGGTCAAGCTCGCCACGATGGTGTAGGCTTTCATCTTTGCCCACCATTCTTCAAATTTACTAATTGACCCGTCGAACATTCCTGGGTTGGCAACGCCCCGTTTCGTGGGGTCAACATTCTGATTGGGGTTAGCGGCGGCCCCTCCGCCTGCCGGTTGCTGCATGCCCACCACGGCACCGGCGACGTGCTGAGCCACCTGGTTGGCGACCTGTGCCATGATCATGGCGGTCATTTGCTGCATGAAGTGCAGCTGGTCCTGGGTGAATTGGTCCATGACCGGTGAAAGTTATGGGGGTACGAGGGGGAGGGCAAATGGTTTGTCTATTCTGTAAACTGTATGGAACGTGCAGAACGAAACCCAGTAAGTTGGGGTCAGGGGAAGGGGAGTGAAGAGGGAGCGGGGAAAGACGAGGGAGAAGAGGTTTGGGAGTACCGAAGATTTGTTGCTCGAGGGGAGTAACTTCCCGAGCGAACAGGAGCGGGGGAGCGGGCGATTCTTCCTTTTTAAGGTAAGGAGAAAACCTAATATGAGGAGCCAACGACTCCGACTTCTTGACGCGAGGAATTTTGAAAGAGATTTTCCCTGCCCTCAGTGGCGGTACTCTGTCTCAGCTATCGTAAAACTAGTAGGGATACGGTGAAAGGTTGGCAGATGGGAGGCCTGAGGATTTACCTGTAGTCTCCCAGGGTGAAGGAAGGGGTCAGTTCGACCCAAGGGGACTGGAGTTGCTTGGTAGGGAGTCAATGAGCGGTGAAAAGCAGAAAAACGCGCCCAATAACTCCAAAGGAAAGTCGAGATTCGTCTAATGAGTGTCTAACGAAGGGGAAAACTGATAATCCGAGCCCTCGGTCTCGGATTTCCGTCTGTTACTCTGTCTGTAAAGCGTCTATTATTATTCTAAGTAAGTACAGTACATGCTAAGTACGAGTCTGGCTTACATAAGCCAAACTCGTCCAAACACTAAGTAAAAAAAAGGTAAAGTAAAAGAATAGAAACAGAAACTAAGATGAAAACAAAGAAATATAGTATTTACCATGGTAGGGAGGATGCCCTCCCTACATCCGAGGGTGGCTTGAGATAGTGACTGTCCCCAGTCATCTCATACCTAGCTGTACCATAAGACGAGGTGGGGTATCAACCCTCGAAATGAAGCTCTAAGTAGAAACTCGAAAATGCGAACTCAAAATGAAAGAGACCATGAAAAAGAAACAAAAAATCACTACTCAGCTGATGGGGGAGGCAGTTCGAAGGTATATCGAAGGTCTTCGAGGGGAGGAGGTGGCTCGGGGGTGGCTCGAAGCAGTCTCGAGGGGGTTCGAAGCGGTCTCGAGGGGGGCTCGAAGGTGGTTCGAAGTGGTTCGAGGGCGAAGGGTAGCTTGGGGGTGGCTCGAAGGGGCTTTCGAAGGGGGTGGACTCACCCTCGAGCTCGAAGGGTGCTCCAGGGTAGTCTCGTGGTCGACTCGAGGGGAGGAGAGGGGCTGGATCGACTTAGAACTCGAGAGGGGGGGTGTTACCTGTTCAATGAAGCTTCCTGGGCCTCGAGCGAGGACCCAGAAATCCAAACGACCCTGTAGAGTGCGTCCGAGAGCCTCTCGAGGGATCTCCTCACCTGTGGGCAGCATGACTCGACCTCGAACCAATCTACACCTGCCAGCTGCTAGATACGAAGCACAGACCTTACACTGCGCTCGAATGTGCCCTTTGCGACCACAGAAGAAGCAAAAAGATATGCTTCGAGGGGGAGCTCGGTGGCTCGAAGACTCTCGAAAGGCAGGGGGTGGCTCACTCGAGGCCACAGGCTCTCGAAGAGGTGACAAACCTCTTGACGGTCTTGAACGCGACTCGAAACCGGTGGTGGAAAGCCTCGAAGTTGAGGATGAGGCTTCTCGAAGTAAAAACAAAGTACCTTCAGGTAACTCGAGATCTGAGGGGGGCTTCGAACGAGTCTCGAGGAGAGGGGAAGACCTCGAGGGAGTCTTCGAGGGCACTTCGAGGCGAGAGCAGGGGTTCGAGGGGGCAATCAAAGACTCACGAGGTTGGAGGTACTCATTCGAGGGCAAACCGAGGTCTCGAGATGACTGCTGATGCGAGGGTTGACCTTCTCTCGAGCTGCGAAGCTGGTTCGAAGCCGAGTCACCAGCCTGCCAAAGCGAGACACACCTAGCTGTATGTGCCACAGGGTGCCTCGAGCCTGCATTAGTGACTCGGAGGGGAGACGAGCTGCTCGAAGTGAGCTCAGGTGAGCAAGGGGGGTTCTTTGAAGTTCGAGGGGCAGCCTCGAAGGGGGAACGAGAGGGGAGCTTCGAGCTCGAGCTTCCCTGGGAGTGTCTTCTAGAATGAGACCGAGAGCACTCCTGCACAGGGGAACTTGACTGGTGGCTGACTGAGGGCGAGTACGAGTGATGAGGGGGTGACTCGAGAGTCGACGAGGACTTCTTCGAAGCTAGGCGGGTAGATGCATGACTTACCCCATCCTCGATAACCTCCTTCGTAACACGAACAATGATCTCGATAGGCCATAGCTGGCCTGACTGGAGCAGGGGGTACCTGGATGTGAGCCGCCTCGAGACTTCGAGCTCGACCTGGGGTGGGAGGCCTCAAAGGAACAGCTGGGGCTGGTGGCTCATCTCGAGTATGTTTCCCCTTACCATGGCCAAGAATAAGAGCCGGATTACACGGAGGTACTTCCCCAAGGCTTGAACCGAGCTCAGCTCCCTGCAACGAGCTCCCTCGAGGAGAGAGTAGAACTCCTCGAAGTACTTGAGGTCATCCTCGACTGGCTCGATCTCAGGGTACTGGAGGGTTACGAGTGCCTTGAAATCGTCCCATTGCCTACCAACTGGGACACTAGCAGCAAGGTGGCCCCAGAGAAGTCTATCGAGGGACGGGGCTCCCTCGATCGCAACCATCATCAGGGACGAATCCCCTGACCTTCCCTGGGCCTTACCATACTCCTCCACTTCTTCGAAATAGGCGGGCAGGTCCTGTGCCTGGCCCGAGAACTTCGGATGGGGCTCGAGTGGGGCTTGAGACTTTCGGTATCCACTTTCCATCACGAGCAGTATGTACGAGATTCAAACGAATATATTTCACGTCGTAGTTGTTAACACGAGGGTAGTGCGAGCCTTCGAAAGTCCGCGACTGGTCTCGAAGGGGTAAACGAAGGGCAGGTGGGGTCACCTCGATGCGACCTCGAACGTCTATGGGGAAGTGGAGGGGTGGATCCTGTACACAAAATGAGAGGGGAGGTTCTTGTATACACGACACAAGTGGTTACGACCACCGAAACAAAGAGAAAATGAAATTAGTCGCCGTGTGCGACTCGAAGCCTCGACTTAACCTGCAGCCTCACTTGACTGCAAAACACGCAAGAAAAACCAATGATATTCGTCTTGATACGTCTAAGAATGGATGCGGGTGTGTCTAATGGAGCGTCTATGTCTCGAAAATGTCTCGAAAGGGCTCGAAGTTTGTCTGGGGGTCTCGAAGCGTCTGGGATCTCGAAGGGACTGGGGAAGTCTCGAAGGGCTGTATACTGACTCTAGGCAGGTGGGGAGGGGATTCCTATGGCTCAAAATAGCACGAAAACGCGAAGGGAAGTGCCAGGGAGCTGGGCTGTGGCAGGAGGGGGAGGACGGCAGTGCGTCGGGGGAGAACCGCTGGGCGAAACGGTACGAAACTCCGGACGATGATAGAGGGGACCTGTAGAAACTGGGAGAATGAAGGAATACGAGAAACCGCAAACCCAGTCCTGAGATATTCGTGAAATGGTCTGATACCACCTTTCGGCACGAAATGCACGATATCTCCAGAGGTAATGACGCGGACGCGACGAAAAAGGTACCTTCCGGGAGGTATCGACAGGCTCTACTATACCTGGCGTTTGCGAGAGGAGCGGCGCGTCGGTTCTCAAGAAAACGCGTGTGCAGTCTGGGGGGTGGGGGAACAGTAGCGTGTTGACGAGGAGCCGCTGGGTAGAATGCCACGAAACTTCGGGTGGTGGTAGGGGGCGTCTAGGGGCGCTGGGAGATCAAAGAAACAAAAGATTTGGCGCACCCAATCCCGAGTTATGCCCAAAACCGTCCAAAAGTGCCTTTCTCCACAAAATGCGCAATATCTCCGGAACCGCTGAGGCAATAGGGACAAAGAATATACCTCCAGAGAGCCTGCGTAGAGTAGAATGTAATTCCCGAAAAGCGAGAGGATAGGCGCGTCGGGTCTCGCGAAATCGTGTGCACGAAGTTGAGGGTAGGAGGGGAAGTTGATTACCAAGCAAATCAGCCCCCTCGCGGTGGGCTCCAGATGAAAGGTTGGCAGATGGGAGGCCTGAGGATTTACCTGTAGTCTCCCAGGGTGAAGGAAGGGGTCAGTTCGACCCAAGGGGACTGGAGTTGCTTGGTAGGGAGTCAATGAGCGGTGAAAAGCAGAAAAACGCGCCCAATAACTCCAAAGGAAAGTCGAGATTCGTCTAATGAGTGTCTAACGAAGGGGAAAACTGATAATCCGAGCCCTCGGTCTCGGATTTCCGTCTGTTACTCTGTCTGTAAAGCGTCTATTATTATTCTAAGTAAGTACAGTACATGCTAAGTACGAGTCTGGCTTACATAAGCCAAACTCGTCCAAACACTAAGTAAAAAAAAGGTAAAGTAAAAGAATAGAAACAGAAACTAAGATGAAAACAAAGAAATATAGTATTTACCATGGTAGGGAGGATGCCCTCCCTACAACGGTAGTACGCTTTCTACCTCCCTTGACGTAGGGGAACTACTTTAAGCTATGTGTTTCCACCCCCTAATGTGGGTTATGCCTTCACACTACCCTTGACGGATAGCGGGACTACTGACTAAGTTTCTTCTTCGACACAACCCCTTGCCGTAAAGGGGACGAGACTAAAAGCGTCGTCTCATGAAGAAAGAAAGGCGAGAAGATAAAGCTCCTTAACCCTGGAGTCCGGGTATACAGTGCCCTATATGCCTGGGTGCAAGCGGAGTGAGGGATAACTTGGGAATCGAGTTCAAGTGTAACACTAACAATCCGAAGACTGTTATCAGTCACTCCTTGACTGATGAAGAGCTGAGGATGTGGGAACGGAGTTAATGCGCAGAGCACAAATGAACTTGATTGGAGTGTCTATGACAAGAGAGACGGTATTTATACTACTACGAGTGTTTGTACCGAGGAACATCGTAGAACAAACCAAACAAGCGAGAGATAAACGCTATTGGCTGCAGTGCTCCATGCTGAGTCAATGCAGCAATGCTGACGAAGCAGCTGACTAAGTAAAGCATCTATGAGCGGGTCTAAGTAACCCTAACCAGAGAGTGGATAAATAAGGAGAACTACGCTAAGAGTACGCTACAACTAGTAGTGAAAAAGTATGGGCCGTTACAGGCGTCAAGTTAATACTGGGAAGCGAAGGGATCAGAAGAAGGTGGGGTGTTGGATTCTTCATTGGTGGTAGTATGTAAGTAGGGAACTGTCCTATCACTGCAAAATCATTCCACATCAAGCTTTAAACTCACGAAACATCAATGGACTCACATTTAACTCATGTCATGCAAAAGCTCTGTGGATGTGATGACTGCGATGACTTGAGCAGATAAGGCACGAGCGTTCTGGAGGGGAGATGCAAGGTGTGCATGAAGACTGGAGGAAGTGAAGGGCTGGCAAATGGAGGAGCTGCCTGGGTTTTGGTCGACATTGGTATGTAAGTAGGGAAGGGGCCTCTCACTATGAAATCATTCCGAATCATAGCTTGAAACTCACTAAGCATCAATGGAACCACATTCAACTCCCATCTCACGGGAGCTCTGTGAAGGCGATGGCAGCGATGACTTGAGCAGAGAGGGTATGAGCATTCAAACGAAGTGTGCAGTCCAAAGTTAAAACTGGGGGAGCCAAAGGATTGGTGGATGGAGGAGACATCAGCTTCTTGATTGATGGTAGTATGTAAGTAGGGAATGGGCCTATCACTGCGATATCATTCCATATTATACTGTCAGACTCACTGAGTGCCAAAGGATCCACATTCAACTCCCATCTTGCAGGGGCCCCATGGGGACGATGGCAGCGATGACTTGAGCAGAGAAGCCATCAGCCATTGAGAGGGGAGATGGAAGAGTCATTATCAAGAGCAAGACATCGAGTAGTTTACTGAGTCCATCTTGTGGTCTCCAAGATAACTGTGTGACACAGTCATGGCAAGAAAGAAACGGTTCCTCTACACATGAGGATGTTAATGTGATATACACTCCAGCATGCTGGAGGATACACACATAGTTTTCCCTTGGGGCATTCGTGGGCTGTATGTTGCTAACATGTATTGGCAACTGACAGACAAGATCAGCCTGCATGAAGTTGACATCGATGGAAGTAGGAGTGACATACCAGCATATGGAGGGGTGAACGTATGGGTTTTGTTGAGTGATACTATCTGGATTGCGAGCATGTCTAATCAAACACCGAAATTTTACGAAGTTCAAATGCCTGTTTAGTAGTAAGTCAAATGGCTCAAGATGCTGCGTGTCACTGCTTGCTCTCCACCAGTGCTGGGCAAGTCCCAAATTCACATCAATGTTGATGCCATGGCAGCCATCCACATGCTCAATCATACATTTATCACTACTTATCAACTAAGTAGCACCTTGCAATGACAGAGTGTAGTAAAACTCCTCATCAAAGTAACTATTTAACCAGAATGACTCCGTAAAATGAAAGCTGTTTGTACTCATGAGTCAAACATCAGCAGTCTCACCAAACCGAGGTATGTACAAGATGAGCATATGACTTGATCTGATCTAGAGGAAAGATGTCCCCCAAAAACTCTCCAGATGCACGTGTCACCCGCCTCAGGGCATGTAATCCTGTTATTTGGATCTGTGTTGGCTCACTGTTGTGGGACCAAATCAAAGTGCTGAATGTAAACAAGGGGGCGATCATCCCAGGCAAGCTGGAGCCCCTTGGGGGAGACAGGGCACATAATGAGGCGAACATCGACCACATTATGACCTAGAGATAATCATTAGTGTGGCACCACTTGGAGTCTATAATGACATACCTGTAAGGCCACTGGCAGGCCACTTGTGCAGCAGATCCACCTGCAAGATCGCTGCGTCATGGCAGCCATATTTCCATGTACAATCAGGGGGTTGGGCATTGATCATGAATACCAGTTCAAGAGAATTAGAATCGTGACATGACTTTCATTGGAGATGGACCTTGTACCAGATCTGAAGGTCATTGAATGGGAGGTGAGCATCACTGTCAGCCAAAGGAGTGGAAGTTCTGCACATATACCCCTTCATGACCCAGGTAGTCTGCAAGGGCTCCTCGAAGGTCTGGAATATCAAATAGTTTAGCAGCCTCATCGAAAGAAATGTGTTTAATGGATGTGTCACTGAGAGACTGTCACAGTGAGATGCTGTCACCATGCTGTAAATTCCTGTGGTGGCTGTCCCAAAAAGGCAGTTTTGCTGATGTAAGGTGCATCGGTTGTTGAGATATTGCATGTGTGAGCTTGAATGTAGGAGGAGGAGGAGATTACCAAGCAAATCAGCCCCCTCATGGTGGGCTCCAGATGAAAGGTTTGACAAGGTGTTATGAGTCTTGATCGATGACCGAGTCAGGTTCGACGAGGTCAACGAAGACAAGTGACACGAGGAACAACCACAACAATTGAAGCAACAAGGAGGGGACAGGGGAAGGACAAGGATGGAGCACACAGAGAGCTTAGCTAAGCAACAGCTAACCCTAACCCAGGGTAGACAGTCACAGAGTCAAGACAAGAGGGTAAACACCCAATGACAGAAAGTGAATAGAACTAAGGGACTAGATACATGGGGGTCCCTACTTATATACTCTCTGGGAACCCACCATGAGGACACCATGAGGCATCCTCAAGGCTACCATAAGGCAAGGGTTGAGGGCATGACATCAGGGTGATGTCATAATGATGTCAGAGTGACATCATGGGGAGCCCAGACCCAAGATCTAGAACCAAAGTATAAATAGCTCTCAAAATGTGAAAAGGTGAAAAGGGATCTGTTATCAGAGATAGGGGATGTGCCTTGATAAGGGTTGGGAACCTAACCCTAGGAAGAAGTCCAAAGTTAAGATCTTAGATGATCAGATACTGTAAGATCATCAGTGATCTAATCAGCAATCTAATCAGAGATTAGATGAAAAAGATTAGATAGGACTTCCTCTTGTAACACAAGGGAATGCCAGGGGAGTGGCCAAGTGGTCTCCCTTTGGATTCATGGGTCCTAGTTCGACCCAGGGGCTGGTGATGCCTGGCGAAGAGTCACAGAGTATAAAAAAAGGATCTGAAACACATCCTATCACCCCAAATAAGTCGAGATAGTCATCTGGAGAACGTCTGATAAGGGATAAATGATATTCCAAGTCTCTCGGGCTCGGAATTCTGTCTGTCTTCGTCTCTAAAGCAGCTGTTGATATTCTAAGTATGTACAGTACAACTCTAAGTACAAGTTTGGCTTACATAAGCCAAACTCGTGCAAACACTAAGTAAAAGAAAGGTAGGGTAAAGGATAAAAACAAAAACATAAGTAAAAACAAGAAAATATACCCAATATCATGGTAGGGAGGACTCCCTCCCTACATTGGGGTGGGACACAATAAGCTGTTGAGAGATTTTGAAGAGAAGATGTTTCTTAGTAGTCACAGCACAGATCTATGTTACAGGATGAATGTCAAGACTGGTTCTCTTCAGTCTCCAAGGGGGTCCAAGGTCGGAGGTTAACACTAGGACAGAAGTCCAGACTATTGGAGTTTAGTATACAACTAGTATACCTTTACCTGCCAAGTTCCAGAGGTTGGAGCTATCCAGATACAACTGGAGTCGAGTGAGATTGAGGAGTATCTTATTCAATATTTGAACTGAAGTGCTACAACGTATGTACAAGGCTTTTATACATACTATGGAGAACGTTGTAAAGCAATGTCCAGGGTGTAGCAACTACCAGAGCACAGTACAGATGACTGAAGAGATTAGTAAGGTATTAGTAAGCTAAACCGGTACCTTAGAGGTCGTCGGCTCGATGCCCATTCATGGTGTATACGAACGAGTAACTTCAAAGGGGCACTTGCCAGTAGAAGAAGACTTGGAGTTATTGTACGTGAATTGAGCTAGGGGAAGCCAATCCTCCCATCGTTCCTGCTGATGGTTTGCATACATTCGTAGATACTGCTGAATTTCGCAGTTTAACCACTCTGTTTGACCATCTGTTTGTGGATGAAATGCCATCGAGAGCTTCTGCTTGACACCCAACCTTTTAAATAGTTCCTTTGAGAACTGAGATGCAAACTGCAGTCCGCGATCTGAGACAAGAGACTATGGAAGGCTGTGATGCTTCCAGAGGTTTTCTAAGCGCACAGTGTGCACTTGTTCAGGTTTAATAAATAACGACTCCTCAGACTTGGCATTTTTGTGGTTTTCTACTAAGTCTTCGCAATGAGAGAGAGCGTCCAGTCGTCCCATCGAAACTCTGGGTTTGTGGATGATAATGCAGTTAAAACGACTAAAGTACTGCACCCAATGTGCCTGGCGTGGTTGAAGCTTCTGTGACGTCATGAACCACTTAAGGTTGTGGTGATCTGTCCAAATCTCAAACTGGTACAGAGTAGCCTCAAGGTAGTGATGCCATTGCTCCAAAGCACAGATGATGGCTAGCATCTCTTTGTCATGAACTGTATAATTAAGCTCTGCTCCACTAAGTGAATGACTTGAATAGGCAACAGGTCTCCAGAGACCGTCATCGCATTCTACTGAGAGCACGGCTCCGGTTGCATAATCCGAGGCATCAGTTTCTAGACAGAACTTCTGATCCTGATCGGGGAACATAAGTATAGATGCAGTCGTGAAGGCTTCTTCAAGCGTGTCAAATGCCATTTGGCACTTGTCGGACCAGAGGAATGGAGTGTCCTTTTTGGTGAGATCATTAAGGGGGCGCGCGACCTGCATGAAATCCTTTATGAAGTATCGGTGTAAAGTTTGAGATATGGGGACCTGGGGGTATGCCTGAGGTCTCCCTGAGTGAAGGAAGGGGTCAGTTCGACCCAAGGGGGCTTGAGGTGCTTGGTAGGGAGTCAGAGAGCAGGGAAGAGACTAAAACGCGCCCTATCAGCCCCAGGAATGGCTGAGATAACGTCTAAAGACTGTCTGGGGAAGGAGAAACAATATTCCGAGGCTTCCGGGCTCGGAATTCCATCTGTCTTCGTCTCTAAAGTGGCTGTTATTATTCTGCTAAGTACAAAGTATCCTAAGTGCGAGTCTAGCTTACATAAGCCAAAACTCGTCCAAACAGTAAGTAAAAGGGTAACATAAAATTATAAAAACAAAACAGTAAGTAGAAACAATGGAATAAAAGAAATCACCTAGTAGGGAGATTGCTCTCCCTACATCCAAGGGGGGCTTTGAATGTTGACTGTCCCCAGTCATCTCGTACCTAGCTGTACCATAAGGCAAGACTGGGTATCAACCCTCGAAACGAAGCTCTAAGTGAAAATGGCAAAAATGCAAACTCGAAACAAAGAAAACACATAAAAGAAAACAGAAGGACTACTCAGCTGCCATCCACCATGGTACATGCACCATTCACCTTGAAATCGAGAGAGGGGGAACCCAGCTCGAAGTGATCGGAGGCTACCTCGAAGGGCTCGAAGGGGTCTCGAAGTGCCTCGAAGGGCTCGAAGCGAGGTTCGAAGTGAGGTGAAGGAGAGGAAGAGGTTTCCCGGCAACTCGAAGCTACCCCAAAGGTCTCGAAGGTTGCTTGAAGGTGGCCTGAAGGGTTTCGAAGGCAGCTCGAAGAGTCTCGAAGGCGACTCGCAGCATCTCGAAGGTGAGTTTAGCCTGTGGATCGAGCTCGAGGCTCTCGGACGTGCTCAGAGGGGGTTGGGTTACCTTCAAACTCAAAACCCGACCCTCACGGGTCATGGGGCGGTCTTGAGAGGGGGCCAGGGGCTGGTTCAAAGGGGGTTTGGTCGCTCTCGAACCTGGTAGCTGACCCTCGATGGCCTCGGGGTGAGCTCGAGAAAGGGTGGGGGTCTGGGAACTCGAAGGAGACATCTGTACCTGGGTAGCTAGACCTCCTGGGCCTCGAGCGAGGGCCCAGAAGTCCAAACGAGCCTGTATGCTGCGCCCGAGCGCCTCACGAGGGATCTCCTCACCTGTAGGCAACACAACTCGACCTCTGACTATACAACACCTCCCTGCGGCCAGATACGAAGTGCAGATTCTGCACCGAGCTCGAATGTGTCCTTCCCGGCCACAGAAGAAACAAAAACTAAACCTTCGAGGGTGCCTCTGGTACCTCAAAGCTCCTCGACTGGCAGTGTAACACCAACAATCCGAAGACTGTTATCGGTCACTCCTTGACTGATAGGAGGCTGAGGATGAGGGAACGGAGTTAATGCGCAGAGCACAAATGAACTCGATTGGAGTGTCTACGACAAGAGAGACGGTATTTATACTACTACGAGTGTTTGTACCGTGGAACGTCGTAGAACAAACCAAACAAGCGAGAGATAAATGCCATTGGCTGCAGCGCTCCACGCTGAGTCAATGCGGCTACGCTGACAAATCAGCTGACTAAGTAAAGCGTCTATGAGCGCGTCTAAGTAACCCTAACCAGAGAGTGGATAAATAAGGAGAAGTACGCTAAGACTACGCTACAGCTAATAGTGAAAAAGTACGGGCCGTTACACTATCCCCTCCTATGGCTCGACTTCCAGGCGAGACCAAATAGGCTGCACAGCAGTCAAAGGGTCGGGTACAGCGGAGAAAAAGAGACCATCAGTCGAGAGCAAGCGAAGTTTCCGGGGGGCCCCAGGGTGGAGTTTGTAGAAATCGTCTATCGCCTCCTGGGCATTCTTAAGAGCAGATCTAGGCTCCCAAGTGCGATCTTCTTCCGGGTATCCCCTCCAATGAACGAGAAACTGAAGATTACCACGCTTCAAGCGGGAATCAACCACCTTCTCAACTTCATACTCGACATCTCCTTCGTCCGTAACCCGTTGTGGGCCGGGCCGAGTAACCGGTTGCCCGTCAAGAGCACCGAGATAAGGTTTCACCCGTGAAACGTTCACTACCGGGTGTATGCGCATCGAGCGCGGCAACTTTAGTTTAACGGCGTTGGGTAAAACGTCCGAGACCTCGTACGGGCCTATCCACTTTTCGGTCAACTTTCGGCTCTGCCGATCCTTCAGCGATAAATGGTCGGTAGCCAGCCAAACCTGCGAGCCTACGGAGTAAGCAGGGGAAGGGGATCGTCGCTTATCTGCCTGAGTTTTCTGACGAGTCCTAGCTTTTCCCAAGCTTTCGCGCACTTCCTGGAACACTTGGAACCAGTCTTTAGCGGTCTCCTCCGCTGCTTCTACCTTGGAAGTCGTCGGTTCGACACCCATTCGTGGTGTGTAAGAACGGGTAACTTCAAAGGGGCACTTGCCAGTAGAAGAAGACTTGGAGTTGTTATACGCGAATTGAGCCAGCGGAAGCCAATCCTCCCATCGTTCCTGCTGATGGTTTGCATACATCCGTAAATACTGCTGAATTTCGCGGTTCAACCGCTCTGTTTGACCATCTGTCTGTGGATGAAACGCCGTCGAGAGTTTCTGCTCGACACCCAACATTTTAAATAATTCCTTCGAGAACTGAGATGCGAACTGTGGTCCGCGATCCGAGACGAGAGACTGCGGAAGGCCGTGATGCTTCCAGACGTGAGTTAAATAAAGCCGAGCCGTACTAGCGGCAGTTTCCTTTTCAGTGCAGGGGATGAACTCTGCTTCCTTAGAGAACCGGTCAACGACGACTAAGACGTAAGATTTTCCAGAGGAGCTCCTGACTCCTATATCCATAAAGTCGGTCGTAAGATCCTTCCAAGGCCCATCAGGGACAGGTAGAGATTTGAGTTCGCCTGCCGGCGGCTTGTTACTAGGCTTGCTAGCTTGACACGTCTGACAATGCTTTACGTACTCCTCGATATCGGGCTTCAAGGTGGACCACGTGAACCAGCGTGTGATCAACTCCTGAGTTCCTTTTACGCCTCGATGACCCGCTAGGGGCGAATCGTGAAGAGCAGCGAGTACCTTCTGTCTAAGTGCCTCAGGCACGAAAACTTTGTCTCCGTCATACAGTAAACCGTCGCGTCGGTCGAGCGTTCCAGCGTCAACCTCGGCCGTTACACTGCGCAGTTCTTCTATGAAGGGATTTTCTAAGCGCACAGCGCGCACTTGTTCGGGTCTAACAAACAACGACTCCTCAGACTTGGCATTCTCGCGATTTTCTACTAAGTCCTCGCGGCGAGAGAGAGCGTCCGGTCGTCCCATCGAAACACCTGGTTTGTGGATGATAACACAGTTGAAGCGACTAAAATACTGCGCCCAACGCGCCTGGCGTGGTTGAAGCTTTTGCGACGTCATAAACCATTTAAGGTTGTGGTGATCCGTCCATATCTCAAATTGGTACGGAGTAGCCTCAAGGTAGTGACGCCATTGCTCTAGAGCGCGGATGATGGCTAGCATCTCTTTGTCGTGAACCGTATAATTAAGCTCTGCTCCACTAAGCGAGTGACTTGAATAGGCAACTGGTCTCCAGAGACCGTCATCGCATTCCACCGAGAGCACGGCTCCGGTCGCGTAATCCGAGGCATCGGTTTCTAAGCGGAATTTCCGATCCTGATCGGGGAACATAAGAACAGGCGCGGTCGTGAAAGCTTCCTTTAACGTATCAAACGCTACTTGGCACTTGTCGGACCAGAGAAACGGAGTGTCCTTTTTAGTCAGGTCATTAAGGGGGCGCGCGACCTGCGCGAAATCCTTTATGAATCGTCGGTAAAAGTTCGCGAGGCCGAGGAAGCCTCGAACTCCACGAACAGAAGTAGGGACCGGCCAATCGCGCACAGCAGAGACTTTAGCGGGGTCCATCTTAACTCCATTCGTGCCAACTATCATACCCAGAAAGTCGACCTCTTTTTGCTTAAATAAGCATTTCTCCAGTTTAACGAACAAGTCGTTCTCCTTCAACCTTCTAAGCACCTCTAGCACGATCCTGTCATGCTCCTTTTCATCGTCCGTTTTCGTAAATATCATAAGATCGTCTATATACACAGCTAGAACGTCCTCCATATCACCGAAGATGTCGTTCATCATGTTTTGAAACGTGGCGGGGGAATTACATAAACCAAAGAACATAACCAGCGGCTCAAAGGCTCCACGGTGACAGACGAAAGCGGCTTTCCACTCGTCACCTTCCTTGATCCGGATGTTGTTGTATCCCCACCTAAGGTCCATTTTCGTAAATAATTTACAGCCCTTCAACTTGTCAACGAGCTGCGAGATAAGCGGGAGCGGATACGAGTTCTTGACTGTATGCTCGTTTAAATAGCGGTAGTCCTGTACCATGCGTTTCTTTCCATCCTTCTTAGGGACGAAGAACACGGGAGAAGTCTGCGGCGATTTACTAGGCCGAATATAACCCTTCTTAAGCTGTCCATCAACGAAGTTGCTAACTTCGGTTTGCTCATCAGGGCTGAGAGGGATCAACCTTCCCTTTTTCGGCACAAACGACTCCTTTAGTTCGATCGCGTGGTCCCACGGTTTCCTAAGCGGCATGCGTTCGGATTCCTGGACAGAGAAGACGCTTAAATATTCATGATATTCCTTCGGAACCAGTTCCTCAGGGGTTTTATCCTTTTTAGGAGCCTCCTGCTTGTCGGCTCTAAATATATTATGCCAGTCTTCGAGGGCCTGGACCTCCTCTTTTTCGATACGTCTAACGAAGGCCGGCTTCGGCGCGAGTTGCCTGCAACTACGAGGACACCTCTTCATCGAGATTTCACCGGTTTTCCAATTGACCTCCGGGTTGTGGGTGGCAAGCCACGTGTGACCCAAAATCATATCGTGAGATCCCAGATCCGTGACATCGGCTACTAACTCTTCGAAGTGATCTCCGAACTGGACTCTAAGCGGAACTTGATGAGTAATCCTTCCGGCGGAGTTTAGGGTACCATCGACATTAAATACGTCCACAGCTCGTGGGAGAGACAACTTTGGAAGCTTCTTTCGATCAACGAATTTGGCGTCCACGAAAACACCTGTAGCACCGGAATCCAACAAGGCCTGCACAGCGTGTGCGTCACCCTTCCTAGTGCGAATAACGATAGGAACTGCTACGTGATCCTTTAAGTTGAGCGTGCGAACTCGGGATTTTGGCGGTACTGTCGCCTGAGCATCGCTAACCGACTCGGATCCTTCCGAAACGCTATTTTTGGAGATTTTATTGCTTGGAGAATTAAGCGGTGCCAGTTTAACGTCCGGTCCCGAGCCCTTTCGGGACCCTCCAACAGACGGAGTAGGTACAAAGTCCGAATCGTCGTCCATATTATCTACAGAGAGAGGAGAAAACCTATTTACCGTAACTATGTCCGAGAACGAAACCTTTTTTTGTGTCTTTGTATTTTCTATTTTTGTGTTTTCTTTTATACTATTTTTAGAAGAAACCGAAACGCAACGAGAGGAGAAACTATATGGAAGAAAAGAAACAAGTCCAGTACCAACATTGTCCGAGACTGCAGGACCCGATTTCACTGCAGCTCCGATTCTTTTAATTTAGAGACGTGAGCAACTATCTGCTCGAACGTCATACCGTCCATGGCGGCCAGCCGCGGGTCAACCCCTTCAGAGCGCACCTGACGCCCTTTGCCTTTGTTCCCAGCCTGCGGGCAGTGCGGACGAATATGGCCCTTCTGGCCGCAAGCATAGCACTGGTAGTTTGAAAAGTCCTTTTTAGGACGGCTTCCCGAACCGCCCTGCGCAGCCCCAATGTCCATGGGCGCGCCTTGCCCTGACGTTACCCCGGGCGAGGGTCTAGAGAAACCTTGTCCCCATCGAGAGGACGTGCCACCAGTCTTGAGCCTAACTGCCTCCAGGGCAGCACCAAGGCATCTGACCTCGACATCATATTCTGTCCAGGTAGCCTTTCGGCGTCCCTGAACAAAGACTTGCTGAAGAATTTCGGGGCGGATAGCCCTCTCCAGCATGAAAATAGCGTAATCGTCGGATACCCCGGACGCGGTCCTAAGTGCATTGAATTTGGCCAAGAACTCCTCTGTTCTGGCCGATCCTTGTCGTATCTTGCTGAGCTGATCCTTAGCCCAGTCTTTGTTATGAAGCGGCCTAAAGCGCGCTTCAACTTCCGCCACCAAGTCGTCGTACGAGGGCCAAGTGCCGGTGGGGAGGCACTGGTCGATACGTGCCCGCGCGTATGCTCCGGCAATTGGACCGGTCATCCTGGTCCAGACCATGAGAGTCCTGGCCCGGGGACTAGTCGACTGGGCCGTAACGATGAAGGCCTTCATTTTGGCCCACCATTCCTCGAATTTGCTAATCGACCCATCAAACATGCCTGGGTCGGCGACGCCCTTTTTCGTAGGGTCCACGTTCTGATTGGGGTTAGCGGCGGCCCCTCCGCCTTGCTGCTGCTGCACGCCCGCCACTGCGTTGGCAACGTGCTGCGCCACTTGGTTTGCGACCTGCGCTGAGATTAATGCGGTCATTTGCTGCATGAACTGCAGCTGGTCTTGGTTGAACTGGTCCATGACCGGTGAAAGTTATCGGGGTACGAGGGGGAGGGTGGATAGTTTGTCTGTTCCGTAAGCTGTACGGGACGTGCAGAACGAAGCCCAGTAAGTTGGGGTCGGGAGAGGGGGAGCGAAGAGGGAGTGGTGAAAGATGGGGGAGGAGAGGTTCGGGGGTACCGAAGATTTGTTGCTCGAGGGGTGTTACTTCCCGAGCGAACAGGAGCGGGGGAGCGGGCGACTCTTCCTTTTTAAGGTAAGGAGAAAACCTAATACGGGGAGCCAATGACTCCGACTTCTTTACGCGAGGAATCTTGAAAAGAGATTTTCCCTGCCCTCAGTGGCGGTACTCTGTCTCAACTATCGTAAGAGTAACTAGGGATACGGTAGTACGCTTTCTACCTCCCGTGACGTAGGGGAACTACTGTTAAGCTATGCGTTTCCACCCCCTAATGTGGGTTACGCCTTCACACTGCCCTTGACGGACAGCGGGACTACTGGCTAAGTTTCTTCTTCGACACAACCCCTTGCCGTAAAGGGGACGAGACTAAAAGCGTCGTCTCGTGAAGAAAGAAAAGCGAGAAGATGAAGCTCCTTAACCCTGGAGTCCGGGTATACGTTGCCCTATATGCCTGGGCGCAAGCGGAGTGAGGGATAACTGATAGAATCGAGTTCAAGTGTAACACCAACAATCCGAAGACTGTTATCGGTCACTCCTTGACTGATAGGAGGCTGAGGATGAGGGAACGGAGTTAATGCGCAGAGCACAAATGAACTCGATTGGAGTGTCTACGACAAGAGAGACGGTATTTATACTACTACGAGTGTTTGTACCGTGGAACGTCGTAGAACAAACCAAACAAGCGAGAGATAAATGCCATTGGCTGCAGCGCTCCACGCTGAGTCAATGCGGCTACGCTGACAAATCAGCTGACTAAGTAAAGCGTCTATGAGCGCGTCTAAGTAACCCTAACCAGAGAGTGGATAAATAAGGAGAAGTACGCTAAGACTACGCTACAGCTAATAGTGAAAAAGTACGGGCCGTTACAGGCAGGGAGGGCCTCACTCGAGCCTTCGCACTCTCGATGGGGTGGCAGACCTCTTGACGCTCTTGAACGTGACTCAGAAGGGGCAGGGGTAGGCTTCAACATTGAGGTCGAGGCCTCTCGAGGCTGAGGCGAGCTACCTTCGGATGCCACGAAGTGAGGGCAGAGTCTTGAGGGCGTCTCGAGGCGAGGGGGACTCTTCAATATGGGCTCAGGATGCTGGGCGACAGTACCCGAGGGGTGCTCGAGGTGCGACAAGTGCCTCGAGGCAGTCTTCGAAGGGGGCTCAGGATGCGAAGGGTGCCTCGAAGGGGGCTCTGGATGCAGCAAGTGTCTCGAAGGGGGCTCGAGATGCGAGGGATGTCTCGATGAGGTCTTCGAAGGAGGGCTGAGGTGCGAGGGCCATCTATACGAGGTCTCGAGAGGTGGACTATACCTTGACGAGGGCTCGAGGCGAGGGGAATACCTCGAAGCGGCGCTCGAGAGTTTGTGAGGTCGAGGGCAAGAGGTCGAGGATGAGCCGAGGTCTCGAGGCTTACTTGAAGAAGACTGAGGATGAGGGGAACAATCGTCCATACCATCCCAACGATCCACTGAGTACAAATGCGACCATCGATTGTCTCTCGAGGCACGAAGTGAGTTCGAAGGCGAGTCACCAGCCTGCTGAGCGTGGTCACACCTAGCTGGATGTGCCTCAGGGTGCCACGAGCCTGCATGAGTGACTCGGAGAGGGAATGAGCTGCTCGAAGCGAGCTCAGGAGTGGGAGGGCGGTTCTTCGAAGTTCGAGGGGATGCCTCGAAAGGGGGATGAGGGAGAGGCTTCGTGCTCGAGCTTCCCTGGGAGTGTCTTCTAGAATGAGACCGAGAGCACTCCACAGGGGCATCTCGAGGGTTTCTGTCCAAGGGAGCATGCGAGCGCCGGGGTAAATTCTCACCTCGCTCATGAGTAGGACCTCTCGAAGGGTCCTTCGAAGATCGAGACAGTCTCTCGAAGCCTGCGGAGGGTTCGTACCAAACCTCATGAGATGACGAGCTTCTCGAGAGGGACTCTAGGCGAGGCTGAGGGCTGCTCAAGACTCGCATGTAGCCTACATATGCCGGTTGATCCTCAAGCTGGTCTCGAGACCTTCTCGAATACTTATCCATAGCTGGCAGTAGCTGTCTGAATAGAATGGAAATATATTTCGCAAATAAACCTGATTATTGGATGTAATAGGCACAGGGAATGGCCAACGAGTGAACCGAGCGTCTGCGGAGGGTCTCGAAGGGTACTTCTAAGTCTCGATTTCGCCTCGATGCGACCTGGAACGTCTAGGGGAAGTCGGAGAGAGGTGGCAATGAACCACGAAGGGGAGAGAAGGGTGCAGGGAACTCGTATGAAGCGTCTCGAAGTGGTTTCGACCACCAAAAACTGAAACTAGTCACAGTTGTGACTCGAAGCTTGTTCTCGACTATGCAGCCTCACTGGACTGCCAAAAATGCGCAGATAACAATTGGAAAATGACTTATATTCGTCTATAAACGAAGTTGCACGTCTAACAAAGCGTCTCGAAGCTCTTGAAAGCGTCTGATGGTAATTGCGAAGTGTCTCGGAGGTTCTCGAAGCGTCTAGTGGGGTCTCAGAGCGTCTAACAGGGGTTACGAAGCGTCTAATTGGAGTTTCGAAGCGTCTATTGGAGTTTCGAAGCGTCTATTGGAGTTTCGAAGCGTCTATAAGGGAGTTCGAAGCTGTCTCAAAGGGACCTCGAAGCGTCTCGAATGGGTCTCGATAGGGTCTCGAAGTGGTCTCTAAGCGTCTCTGGTGACTCAGTATGACAGGGAATACTTTCCTACCACTCCGAAGGGCACAAAAATGCGAGGGAAAGTGCCAGGGAGCAAGGCTGTGGCAGGAGGGGGAAAGAGTGGCACGTTGACGAGGAACCACTGGACGGAACTTCACCAAACTTTGGGACGTGATTGTCGACGTCTATGGCTGCTGGGAGATCGAAGAAACGAGAGATTCTGCGCACCCTATCCCGAGTTATGCCAATTTTCGTCCTACTGCACCTTTCTCCACAAAAAGCGAAATATCTCCGGAACTACTGAGCCGGACGCGTCGAAAATAATATCGCCCGAAAGCTCTCGTCGAGTAGGATCAGGATCTCGAAATGCGAGAGGGTAGGCGCGTCGGTTCTTGAGATATCGCGTGTGCGAGCTCGAAGGTAGGAGGGGAAGGGGGTTACCAAGCAACACAGCCCCCTTGCGGTGGGCTCCAGATGTAAAGTTTGAGATATGGGGACCTGGGGGTATGCCTGAGGTCTCCCTGAGTGAAGGAAGGGGTCAGTTCGACCCAAGGGGGCTTGAGGTGCTTGGTAGGGAGTCAGAGAGCAGGGAAGAGACTAAAACGCGCCCTATCAGCCCCAGGAATGGCTGAGATAACGTCTAAAGACTGTCTGGGGAAGGAGAAACAATATTCCGAGGCTTCCGGGCTCGGAATTCCATCTGTCTTCGTCTCTAAAGTGGCTGTTATTATTCTGCTAAGTACAAAGTATCCTAAGTGCGAGTCTAGCTTACATAAGCCAAAACTCGTCCAAACAATAAGTAAAAGGGTAACATAAAATTATAAAAACAAAACAGTAAGTAGAAACAATGGAATAAAAGAAATCACCTAGTAGGGAGATTGCTCTCCCTACATCGGTAAAAGTTCGCAAGGCCAAGAAAGCCTCGAACTCCATGAACAGAAGTAGGGATGGGCCAATCGCACACAGCAGCGACTTTAGCAGGGTCCATCTTAACTCCATTCATGCCAACTATCATACCCAGAAAGTCGACCTGTTTTTGCTTAAACAGACACTTCTCCGGCTTAATGAACAAGTCGTTCTCCTTCAACCTTCCAAGCACCTCTAGTACAATCCTGTCATGCTCCTTTTCATCATCTGTTTTCGTGAATATCATAAGATCATCTATATAAACTACTAGAACATCCTCCATATCACCGAAGATGTCATTCATCATATTTTGAAACATGGCGGGGGAATTACATAAACCAAAGAACATCACCAGCAGTTCGAAGGCTCCATGGTGACAGACGAAAGCAGCTTTCCACTCGTCACCTTCCTTGATCTGGATGTTATTGTATCCCCACCTAAGGTCCATTTTCGTAAATAATTTACAGCCTTTCAACTTGTCAACAAGCTGCGAGATAAGCAGGAGCAGATACGAGTTCTTGACTGTATGCTCGTTTAAATAGCAGTAATCCTGTACCATGCACTTCTTTCCATCCTTTTTAGGGATGAAGAACACAGGAGAAGTTTGCAGTGACTTGCTAGGCTGAATATAGCCAAGCTTTTTGAGCTGTCCATCAATGAAGTTGCTAACTTTGGTTTGCTCATCAGGGGAGAGAGGGGTCAATCTTCCCTTTTTCAGCACAAACAACTCCTTAAGTTCTATTGCGTGGTCCCATGGTTTCCTAAGTGGCATGCGTTTGGATTCCTGGACAGAGAAGACGCTTAAATACTCGTGGTATTCCTTCAGAACCAGTTCCTCAGGGGTTTTATCCTTTTTAGGAGCCTCCTGCTTGTCGACTCTGAATATATTATGCCAGTCTTCGAGGGCCGTAGATGGTCCATGTTGATGTATAAACCGTCTTTCAGTATCTTGTTGGCTGCTTCAGGAGAGGTGAGCGTGAACAGTGCATGTGCTACTCGTTGATTCTCCGTGCGTTTGGAGGGGTCTTTGTGTCAAGTTCGGGCCTCACTCCGAGGGTTCTCAGGGGCGAAAGGGTCCCGAAAGGGTACTAGAAGGTAGACCGACGTCGGGGGTTCAAAGTCCGACGCTAGTCCGATTGGTAGGTGTCGAGATAGAGGCCTTCCGAAGGAGGCCGACAAAGTTCCGACGAGCGGAGCGGAGCGGGGGATGGCCGAAAGGGCCGACAGAGGTTCCGACTAGCGGAGCGGAGCGGAGGTCGGAGGAGGGCGTCGGGTTCAGCTCGTGCACTGCCCCCTTGTACAAGCTCGGCCCTCGTATTTCGGAGGCGGGTTAAGTACAGAGAGATCGGAGGGACTTAGAGGAGAGGGACGGAGGCTCGGAATGGGGAACTTATGTCGATATTCGTACTGAGGGGACATCGGGGTACCGTACGGGTATTTATACACTACAGCGGGACTGAGGCGGTACGGTATCGGGATGTCGGAACTAACATACGGAGGTACGGAAATTTTCAAGGGGAAGTAAGTGTCAGAAAACTTCACAACGGAATGAAGGCTAACAGCGGATGAAATGGACGAGACAAAGGATGTATCTACAAGCGGATAAGATTGTGACGGAGCGCTCACCAACAGCCAATCACAGGCCAGGCCGAAATCCCGGAAAGCGGTGCGACCCTTCGGAGCGCCACGCGGTGCAGGCACCGTGCTGTGCCTAATCGGCCCGGTGGCCCCAAATGGACAAAGCCCCCTAAGATGATCACATGACCCACAGGGGGTCAACCCAATATAGACGAATGGTGGTTACGAGTCAAGACCGACAGCGGCCGACAGCGGCAATTGCTCGGATGCAGCGGCAGAGTGGTCGGCGAGCTTATTAAGCGTCGGACTTGGTCGGGAATGGGTCGGAGGGTGTCGGAGAGGTGGGCGGAGGTGTCGGAAAGGGTGCGGAGGCGTGGGAAACAGTCGGGCAAGGCATGGTCGTGACAGTATCCCCCCCTTAGGGCCTGAACCCCTGAAGGCCGTAGTAGGAAATGCCTTACTGACGCCAGGGCTGCACGTATGAGTTGTTTTAGTGATGCAGTCGGTAGCCCGCATGACCCGGAGATGACGGACAGTAGTGTTTGGGGTCTGCGGAGGATAGACCGACGATAGGTAGGCAGAGTGGCGGTCAGCGGCAGAGCGGTGATAGCGGCCTTCGGAGCGGGGAGTGGCGGAGGGTAGCAGATAGTGGTCGGAAACTAGGTCGGAGGCTGTGGGCTGTGGCGGCGGCGTCTTAACTAAGCGAGAAAGAAGGAACTACATAAAACAAAAAGAAAAAATCAGAGAAAAGCGGTCGGAAAGGCAAAGCGGAGGCTAAGTCGGAGCGGAATAGGGGCCTGGCTTGTGGGGGTAGCGACTGTGGAAGGAAGCCACAAGGTCCGAGGCATTCTCGAGTTCGGTGGCCAACAGCCACGAGGTTTCTTCATCAGTACCCTCATAACCAGCCCAGCGGACGAGATACAGCAGTTGGCAGTGTCGGCGGCGGCGATCTATTTTTGAGTCAAGGATCTCCGATACCTCATACTCAAGTTCACCTTCGACTTCAACTGGCGGAGGCGGGGGTTGGTGCCGATTCGGAAAGGGGTTGGCTGCCGCAGGCTCTAGTTGCGACACATGGAACACCGGATGGATGGAGCGCATACTGTCGGGCAGTTTCAGGGTGACCGAATGAGTGCCAGGTCGGGCGATGATGTCGAATGGGCCTAAGTATTTTTCGGCGAGCTTGACCGAAGGTCGGGTGGAGCGGAAATACTTCGCCTTGACATAGGCTTGGTCACCGACATCAAACTTCGGCGGCGGAAGGCGCTTGGCGTCGGCGGGTCCCTGGTAGCGCTCTTGGGCGGCGGCCATTTCGGCTCGGAGGAAGTCGTGGAGGGCGGAGAGCTCCATAACATAGTCATGGGCTTTCGGAGAGGTGAGGTCATGGTCGGTAGTGACCGACAGGTTCGGATGGTAGCCCTTATTAGCGAAGAAGGGCGAGATACCGGTGGTGGCGCTAGGCGCATTGTTGCAAGCGAACTCGGCTAGTGGCAAAAGCTCGGCCCAGTTGTCCTGCTGGTAGTTACAGTATACCCTAAGGTACTGCTCGAGGGTTTGGTTCGTGCGCTCGGTTTGGCCATCGCCTTCGGGGTGGTAACCCGACGTGAAGTGGAGGCACATATTCAAGGCCTTACCTAATGAGCGGAAGAAGTGCGACACGAATTCGGGACCTCTGTCGGAGGTGACATGAGCGGGTACACCGTGTTTAGAGAAGACATGGGTGAGGAAAAGCTTAGCGAGCTCAGCGGAGGTGACAGAGTCGTGGGTCGGCAAGAAGATCGCCTGCTTAGAGAGGCGGTCGACGACCACAAGAATGGCAGAGAAGCCATCGGAGGTGGGGAGGTGTTCGATGAAGTCCATGGAGATGGAGTTCCAGGGCCTCTCGGGGACGGGGAGTTGCTTCAACAGGCCATATGGGCGGTGCCGCTGAGATTTGCTTCGGCCGCAGGCGGTACACGAGTGGACATAGTTCTTTACGTCGGTCCGAAGGTTCGGCCATACGTATTCGCGGCGGATGAGCTCGAGGGTGCAGTTTTGCCCGAAATGGCCCGCAAGCGGGTGGTCATGGTTGAAGCGGAGTACCTGGAGGCGGAGGTCATCAATGTCGGGGACAAAGATGCAGCCATCCAGTCGGAGTAGGCCATCGGCCTCTAGCGACCAGCGCGGTGCTGTCGGAGTCGGAAGATGGGCGGCGGAGATGGGGTCGGATGGAAGGGCGGTGATTATGTCGGAGCGGAGGCGCTCGACATCGAAGAGTGCGGCGGCCCGCAACACAGGGGCCAACAGGTGGGTGGTGCGGAGGGACGATGCGAGCTGTTCCTGGGTGAACATAGGGCGGAGGTTATGTGGATTTACCTGCGCATAGTCCCTATCCCCCCCTTTTGGGTAGACGTCCCACCGGCGGGTGAGTGCATCGGGTTTAGCCCCTAGGCGGCCTGGTCGGAAGCGGATTGCAAGGTTGAACTGGGAGAGGTACTCGGACCACCGAGCCTGCCGACGGGTTAGGACCTTAGAGGTAGCGAAATACTCAAGGTTTTTATGGTCAGTCACCACATCGATGGGGGAGGCGGAGCCCTCTAGGTAATGCCGCCAGTGGCGGAAGGCCTCGAAAATAGCCAACAACTCCTTGTCATGAGTGTCATAGTTGAGTTCCGGAGCGGTGAGGGTGCGGGAGTAGAAGGCGACTGGGCGGATCTCACCATCGGCGCAAGTAATGGACAAGATACCGGCGATGGCATAGTCCGAAGCGTCGGTCTCTACTGTGATAGGGGCGTCGGGAACCCAATGGGTAAGGATCGGAGCGGAGGTGAAGGCGGCCTTCAGGCGGTTGAAAGCGGAGCGGCACTCCTCGGAAAAATTCCAAGGGGCATTTTTTCGGGTGAGTCGGGTGAGCGGAACGACGATGTCGGAGTAGTTATTAATGAATCGTCGGTAAAAGTTCGCAAACCCGAGGAAAGATTGGATGTCTCGGACCCGACGCGGTTCGGGCCAGTCGCGGATGGACTGAACCTTGTCGGCGGACATGGTGAGCCCTGCGGGCGAGAGGACATAGCCGAGGTACTCGACAGAGTCTCGGTGGAACTCGCATTTTTCGGGCTTGGCATAGAGGCCATGGCGGCGCAGCCGACGGAGGACCTCTTTCACATGTTGGCGGTGCGACTCCAGATCCTGCGAATAGATTAGGATATCATCGAGGTAGACCACCACGCAGACATCGAGCATGTCGGCGAAGATACTATTGACGAACCGCTGAAAGGCGGCCGGCGCATTAGTAAGACCGAAGGGCATGACCCGCCACTCGTAGGACCCATAGCGGGTCCGAAAAGCGGTCTTCCATTCATCACCATCGGCGATGCGGACGAGGTGGTAGGCATGTCGGAGGTCGATCTTGGAGTAGACTTTTGCGCGGCTCGGAGAGTCGAGAAGGTCGGAGATGAGCGGGAGTGGATAGCGGTCCTTCTTGGTGATCTTATTGAGTCCTCGGAAATCGACGCAGAGTCGGAGGGAGCCATCCTTCTTTTTTACGAAAAGGACAGGGGCACCGTGGGCGGAGGTAGACTGTTTGATGAACCCATAACTGAGATGCTCGTCAATGAAGGTTCGGAGGGCCTCAAGCTCGGGCGGCGAGAGGGAGTAGATGGTGCCGATAGGCGGAGTGGTGCCCTCCTCGAGATCTATCTTGAGATCGAAGCTCCGATGGGGCGGGAGTTCGGTAGCCTTTGCCTTACTGAAGACATCGGCGAATTCATGGTAGTCGGAGGGGACCGACGACAGATCGGGAGGTGCGGGCGGAGCGGAGGAAGCGCGCAGCTTCACATCATCGGGGTGCAGATGGAGGGTGAACTGCTGTGAGCCAGGAAGCGCACAAGCGCGGACAAATGCAGCGGCGCCGATGAGCGAAATGTGCGGAGGCGAGTCAGCCACCTTAGCAGAAGGTGTCGGAGGTGATGTCGGAGGGTCACCCGAAGGTGCGGAAGGGTCGGAGGTTGTCGGTTCCGAAGCGGAGGTAGCGTCGGGAGTTGACGGAGTGGCCAGGGGCGCTGGCATTCCCTGCGGCGATGGTCGGAACGAGATACTGCCCAATACCCAGTCAATCAACGGATTGAAGCGGGTGAGCCAGTTGTGTCCTAGAACCAAAGCACAAGTAGAATCCAACGGAGTAACATAAAACGAGACATTGGTGACGTCGCCGGAAGGAAAACGGACAGCAAGATCTACTACTTGGGTAATGACGGCATTGGAACTACCATCAAACAGTCGGAGCGGAATGGGCGGAGAAACGGACTGAACAGGAACGGAATATTTTTGTACTATAGATGGATCTACGAAACAATGAGAGGAACCAGAATCGATCAACGCACGAAGGTTATCTACAGAATATTTCGGAAGAGAGACGGACGGAAGTAAGGAATTCGGATCGGAGAGAGCGGACACGTTGAGACGGAGGTCGGGTACTGCACAAGCGGGGTCAACGCATCCTCCAGGCTGTGCAGGCTCCCTGGAGGAGCGGACTATTTTTTTGGCTCCGAAGGCCCCGCAGCGGGGGTCGGGGGAGCATCGGCGGTGGCCGCACGGGCCTTGGCAGCCCGAGAGGTTGACTTCGGGCAGTCCTTAGCAGAATGGCCAGGCTCACCGCAGAAGAGGCAGAGGCCGTTCTTGAGGCGGCGGAGCCTTTCGGCAGCGGTCAGTTTGCCGTCCTTGCCGAGCAGGTGCGCAATGTCGGACTTGGGTGTGTCGGCCTTTTGGCCGCCCGATGGCTTCGGCTTGGCATTTGCGTCGGCCTTGGTGGCGGAGGTGGAAGCGGGAGGGTTCGGCTTGCGATCGGAGGTGTTTGCGGAGGAGGATTTGTCAGCGGAGGGTTTGGTGGAGCGAGATACTTCCGCCTTGCGCTCCCAGTATCGGGCATCGATGGTTTGTGCCAGCTCCCGAAGTTCATACAGAGTGGCGGGTTTGCTGACACGGGAAATTTCATCCTTGATCCGATCGGGGAGGCCGGAGTAGAAGCGGTGGCGGAGCGCACCTTGGCCGTAGTCCTTGACCTGGGAGGCCCAGCGGTTGAACTCCACCACATACTTAGCGATACGGGAGGTTTCTTTCATAGTGAGATTTTCGAGCTGTTGGACCGCATCGGCGACGGAGTCATGTGGCCCGAAGTTGACCGTCAGTTCATGAAGGAACTGTCGGTAGTCGTCCATCCAGAGCGGACGGGTCAGCGGGTCATCGGGATTTAGGAGGTCGGGCTCAAACCAGGCCAGAGCCATGCCCTTGAGGTAGGATTGGGCGAAGGTAACTTTGGCTCGGTCGGTCCGAAATGCCCGAGGGCGGTCCTGGAAGTTTAGCTCGCACTGAACTAAGAATTCTCGGAGTTTCTTGCTGTCGGAGCCGTCGAAAGTGTCGGGCTCCCGAACTTTTGTTTTCGGAATTGAGTCTCCGGAGCGGGAACTGTTGCGGGCTAGAGCATGGATAGCCCTAGTCAGAGCGAGGATGGGATCCTCTGGTGGCTCAGCCGGATCTCCGGGGATACCCCCTTCGCCGCTGCCCCCACCATCGGGATCATCATCGGGGTCATTGTCGGGATCACCACCGCTGCCAGCGGGGTGTTGCGGAGTGTGAAAAGGATTGGTCTGGCGGTCGGAGCGGCCAGCTTGAGAGGCGGAGTCGCCGAAGGGCGGGTCGGAAGCGGCTTGACGTCGGGCAGAGAAGGAGTGGAACTGTTCGACAACTGAGGGTTGCCTTCGAGGGTTGGCAAAGGCGGTAGCCAGAGCCTCGGCAGCTGCCCTTTGTTGGGTACGTGCCCGAGTCTGCATAATTTTCAGCAAAGAGAGTGTAAAAGGAGCTCGTACAAGTGCGAGTACGAATATACTGTCAAGTTCGGGCCTCACTCCGAGGGTTCTCAGGGGCGAAAGGGTCCCGAAAGGGTACTAGAAGGTAGACCGACGTCGGGGATTCAAAGTCCGACGCTAGTCCGATTGGTAGGTGTCGAGATAGAGGCCTTCCGAAGGAGGCCGATGAAGTTCCGACTAGCGGAGCGGAGCGGGGGATGGCCGAAAGGGCCGACAGAGGTTCCGGCTAGCGGAGCGGAGCGGAGGTCGGAGGAGGGCGTCGGGTTCAGCTCGTGCACTGCCCCCTTGTACAAGCTCGGCCCTCGTATTTCGGAGGCGGGTTAAGTACAGAGAGATCAGAGGGACTTAGAGGAGAGGGATGGAGGCTCGGAATGGGGAACTTATGTCGATATTCGTACTGAGGGGACATCGGGGTACCGTACGGGTATTTATACACTACAGCGGGACTGAGGCGGTACGGTATCGGGATGTCGGAACTAACATACGGAGGTACGGAAATTTTCAAGGGGAAGTAAGTGTCAGAAAACTTCACAACGGAATGAAGGCTAACAGCGGATGAAATGGACGAGACAAAGGATGTATCTACAAGCGGATAAGATTGTGACGGAGCGCTCACCAACAGCCAATCACAGGCCAGGCCAAAATCCCGGAAAGCGGTGCGACCCTTCGGAACGCCACGCGGTGCAGGCACCGTGCTGTGCCTAATCGGCCCGGTGGCCCCAAATGGACAAAGCCCCCTAAGATGATCACATGACCCACAGGGGGTCAACCCAATATAGACGAATGGTGGTTACGAGTCAAGACCGACAGCGGCCGACAGCGGCAATTGCTCGGATGCAGCGGCAGAGTGGTCGGCGAGCTTATTAAGCGTCGGACTTGGTCGGGAATGGGTCGGAGGGTGTCGGAGAGGTGGGCGGAGGTGTCGGAAAGGGTGCGGAGGCGTGGGAAACAGTCGGGCAAGGCATGGTCGTGACACTTTGATCCATTTCGCTTGCATGACTGTGGATGCGTCAAAGTCATTTTTGCGCTCGATGTTACAGAGCGTGGCTGGGTCTGAAATATCAGTGGAAATCGGGAGGAAGGGTACTACAATGTTGAAGAGTCTGTCCTTGATTTGGACATTACCTCCGAGCCGTTCTATGAAGATTAGCTTGTTGAGTGGGTTTTTCACCCACATTGCTGCCTCAGGGCTGTTGAGCTCCACTACAATTCCTTGGTTTCACAGACAAGCAAGGGATTTGATCTGGATGGGTGGGCTGTCGATTGTCTTGACCAAGGCTATGGCTTCCTTGAGCATGCCAATCATTTCTTCCTTGGTTGTGTTACCATTGATCCGTGGGTGATCTTGATCTGGATCAAGCAGTATTTGACATTCCTTGACAGCTGAATGGGCCCTTGCGATATTGGCTGGGGTGTTTTGCAGGTGCGTGGTGGTCGCACCGTTTTGGGAGAGGAGGGCTTCACGATATGGCGAGGATCCCTGGGGCTGTACTGCTTTGGTCAGCAGTTTGAGATCATCTATCACGTCTTTGATGGTCGTGGTGTCGGCTGCCAGGGTTCGGAGTTGTGTATCTACAGAATTGCTTTCAGTCAGACTCATCGGGGAGTTCACGCACTCTACGTTCTTCGCTAGCTCGGCGATGTTGGTGTCTAGCTTGACATTTAGTTCATTAAGTTTGTCCGCCGCTGAGAGAACTTTGGCAATCTGGGGGGAGATGGCTGTGATTATCGATGTTTCTAGCTTCGTTGTGATGTCGTTGGCAGCGGTTTGTGCTGTCGTGGACATGCAGACTTCTTGTATGGGGTATGCTGCTGAGTGGATTGCTGACTTGACAGTGGGGGTGATGCTGTTCATCTGAGAAATGTAAAACAATGCGTAGGAGATGTGTTCGGGGGTCAGAGACTTGCCCGGGGTTGTGTGCTGGTGCCTGTCTAAAAATTTTCTACCCATTGCCACATCCCGGATTTCTTCTTCTGCATTATTGATTATTTCTGCTAGTGGAGTTATGCTGCTTCTAGTGGTTGGGCGTGCTGGGATTGGAGCAGTGGGTCAGGCTTGTGTAGTTGGCATTTGAGAGCCCAGCCTCGAGGTTGAGCACCCTGGCTGCATCATTGCTATGGGGTGGCTGTTTCCCACTGTGACGCAGATGCCTGAGTAGGTACTCCTGTGTTCTAGGATGCTTCTTTGATCGTTGCGAAGCTTGCAATGGGCTTCTATGCTGGGTGGGGCGGCGAGGTTGACTAGGGGTTTTCGGGGTCCTTGTCGGGGTGCCACCTGGAGTGGAGTCAAGGAGCGTCAGTGTCACGACCATGCCTTGCCCGGCCTTTTCCCACGCCTCCGCACCCTTTCCGACACCTCCGCCCACCTCTCCGACACCCTCCGACCCATTCCCGACCAAGTCCGACGCTTAATAAGCCCACCGACCACTCTGCCGCTGCATCCGAGCAATTGCCGCTGTCGGCCGCTGTCGGTCTTGACTCGTAACCACCATTCATCTATATTGGGTTGACCCCCTGTGGGTCATGTGATCATCTTAGGGGGCTTTATCCATTTGGGGCCACCAGGCCGATTAGGCACAGCACGGTGCCTGCACCGCGTGGCGCTCCGAAGGGTCGCACTGCTTTCCGGGATTTCGGCCTGGCCTGTGATTGGCTGTTGGTGAGCGCTCCGTCACAATCTTATCCACTTGTAGATATGTCCTTTATCTTTTCCATTCCTCCGCTGTTAGCCTTCATTCTGTCGTGAAGTTTTCTGACACTTACTTCCCCTTGAAAATTTCCATACCTCCATATGTTAGTTCCGACATCCCGATACTGTACCGCCTCAGTCCCGCTGTAGTGTATAAATACCCGTACGGTACCCCGATGTCCCCTCAGTACGAATATCGACATAAGTTCCCCATTCCGAGACTCCGTCCCTCTCCTCTAAGTCCCTCCGATCTCTCTGTACTTAGCCCACCTCCGAAATACGAGGGCTGAGCTTGTACAAGGGGGCAGCGCACGAGCTGAACCCGACGCCCTCCTCCGACCTCCGCTCCGCTCCGCTAGCCGGAACCTCTGTCGGCCCTTTCGGCCATCCCCCGCTCCGCTCCGCTAGTCGGAACTTCATCGGCCTCCTTCGGAAGGCCTCTATCTCGACACCTACCAATCGGACTAGCGTCGGACTTTGAATCCCCGACGTCGGTCTACCTTCTAGTACCTTTTCGGGACCCTTTCGCCCCTGAGAACCCTCGGAGTGAGGCCCGAACTTGACAGTCAGGATGTTTGGTCTTGACTACAGCCTTCATACCAGCTTTCTTCAAGTGAAGACAAACTGTACTGGCAGAGAGGGGTTGGTTGGTTAGGTTGGAAAGAGTTTTGGTCACTTGAACAGCATTTTCAGCCTTCCCAGAAGTGAAGAGATGTTGAGCATGTGTCAAGTTCGGGCCTCACTCCGAGGGTTCTCAGGGGCGAAAGGGTCCCGAAAGGGTACTAGAGGGTAGACCGACGTCGGAGGTTCAAAGTCCGACGCTAGTCCGATTGGTAGGGACCGAGACCGAGGCCTTCCGAAGGAGGCCGATGAAGTTCCGACTAGCGGAGCGGAGCGGGGGATGGCCAGAAGGGCCGACAGAGGTTCCGGCTAGCGGAGCGGAGCGGAGGTCAGAGGAGGGCGTCGGGTTCAGCTCGTGCGCTGCCCCCTTGTACAAGCTCGGCCCTCGTATTTCGGAGGCGGGCTAAGTACAGAGAGTTTGGAGGGACTCAGAGGAGAGGGACAGAGGCTCGGAATGGGGAACTTATGTCGATATTTGTACTGAGGGGACATCGGGGTACCGTACAGTTATTTATACACTACAGCGGGACTGAGGCGGTACGGTATCAGGATGTCGGAACTAACATACGGAGGTATGGAAATTTTCAAGGGGAAGTAAGTGTCAGAAAACTTCACGACAGAATGAAGGCTAACAGCGGAGGAATGGAAAAGATAAAGGACATATCTACAAGCGGATAAGATTGTGACGGAGCGCTCACCAACAGCCAATCACAGGCCAGGCCGAAATCCCGGAAAGCAGTGCGACCCTTCGGAGCGCCACGCGGTGCAGGCACCGTGCTGTGCCTAATCAGCCCGGTGGCCCCAAACGGATAAAGCCCCCTAAGATGATCACATGACCCACAGGGGGTCAACCCAATATAGACGAATGGTGGTTACGAGTCAAGACCGACAGCAGCCGACAGCGGCAATCGCTCGGATGCAGCGGCAGAGTGGTCAGCAGGCTTATTAAGCGTCGGACTTGGTCGGGAATGGGTCAGAGGGTGTCGGAGAGGTGGGCGGAGGTGTCGGAAAGGGTGCAGAGGCGTGGGAAAAGGCCGGGCAAGGCATGGTCATGACAGCATGACAAATATTGGTAGGAGAGAGCTTAGGGGGACAACCTCCAATGGCTTTTAGAAGGGTAGGATAATGACTGAAAATACTGGCCAGACCAGGGATTGAACCTGGGTCCCCCCACTAGCTCTGGGGTGCCTTACCACTAGGCCACCCAACCGTTCTTACCCTGTCTAGAGTGTGGATTCTCATCCCAACATAGGATGCTCTTTGGAACAAAGTTCAGATATGGTGGAAGGGCTAACACTGGTTCTCTTGGCAATGGCTTCACCAGAGAGTCCAGAATCAAGCAAGGAAAGGATGGTCCTTTGTTGAGTGAGGACCATGATGGTAATGGGGAACAAAGAAGCATGTGAACTTTTTTGAGCTCAGACATCATGTTTACATATGTACCTGTGTTTGTACTAACAAACAATAGCAAATACACTATGATTCTACTCACCAATTCAAAAGCTCAAAAACCCTTTCCATGACATTGCTGTTTTATAATGGATATATCTTCCCAGCCTGTGAACCAAATCACATGACCTAGTGGGCAATTCTGTAGCCAAGGATATTCACTATTTATAACTCCACCAAAGCTAACTGAAATTCCCACAGTGTTTGGCAGTACACCCCATTCACTGCTGTTAGGGTCAGTATGGAAAGGGTTTTTGAGCTCACTGTACGTTGGTTATTTTGTTCCATTCAAAGGTTCATTCCACTGTGGTGTACAGGCATGAGAAACAGAAGTTCCCAAAAGGGAAGGTCTTTCAGATGAGAGTTGCTTTCCCACAATTTATGGGTTTGGAGAGACCTTGCTTTTCAAGCAAGGTAATCAGGAAGTAGTAGGCTATCAACAAAATTCAACCATGTATTTTGTCAAGTTTGCCTGTCCACAACTGTAGGTGACACATGCACAATGGGAGTAGTAGAACTGTGTGTGGAAGATACTTATGAAATGTGCCAACTTCTGGAGTGCCAAGTGCATGGTAAGACAGTATAGGTCCAATACCACAATCAACTGGCAGTGTAATCAAGGTGCTCAACATCCCGGAGTACCAACGGCTTGACAATGCGATTCCAATTGTCTGCCCAAGTGCACCATTCCCAGTCCACGCCATTTGATTTTGAATGGGTATCAGAAAGTTGTCCTACTCCTTCAAGAGAGGAACGAAGTGTCTCTAATCGGGTAGAATTGGGAAACGACTTCAAAAGAGCCTGGGATAACATCGTTAGAGACAATCTCGTTGAGCGTAGCGCAGACAGACCTCCATCTGATCTGCAAGTTCTCGTGATCCTTTGAATACCATGCCATTCCGTCCGTCTTTTACAAGTTCTGGGAGACTTCCGGACAGTGAAGTAGTACTCAGTATCAGTACAAAGCAACATACCACTTGAAATCAAGGGCACAGACAGGTAACCCACATCCGAGCATATCTACCACTTTCATCGGCAAATCCAATGCAGACGAACTCGCATGCAAGCATATTCCCAAATCTGCCGATCCTGGGTAGTTCAATTAATGAAACGCGCGCAGACGTGTTCGAAAAGTAAGAACTAACCTAACAAGAGTGGGTAGTCCTCAGCCTCAAGCCATAAACTACTACACCTTACGAATGCCCACGTTTCCTGTAGCCTCGCCACTCGGGACATGTACATTGCCTGAAGGGGGCCTTTTCCAGTAATCACCATCCATATTTTTGGGAGTTTCTCCGTCGAAGAAGACTGGGGACTATCATTGAGCGCCCGAGCGCGCTCTTCATACAACTTTAGGGCTTCCAGCAGAGTGTCGAAATCTTCATCAGGTGTCCAGGAAGTACTGCTTACAAGCAAGGCGACTCTATCTTCACGCAACTTAGGCATGTTGATCTGCGAATGTTGCGACGAAATACGAGATTCACGAGAAGGCCAACTCGTCATCGTAAACTCAGTGGAGTAAGGGACATTGGGTTTTGGCAAAAAATCTGTTAGGGACGGATCCTTCAATGCCGGACCCAGGCGGATAAAGAGCTACCAGAATGTGAGCAGTACGATTGCCAAAAAAAATCCTGTTACACACCTCATGTACTTCGGGTGGCAAACATCTGTGGAAATGGCTCGGAGGACGATCGTAAAGGACAGCCATTCTACCACTTAGAGATGGTCAGCTAACACGTAAGGTATATGTACAAGTATACGATGTACGTCAGGTTCCATTTGCTCGCGAGGTGATCTCGCATGGCCCGGGTAACGAATAGATGGGCGTACGCGGAACGCCCAAAAAACTCTTCGAATCTGCTTCACAGTCAGTCCGGCAGTCTTACTACAGTGGATTCACATACCGTTTGGCGATCATTACAAACGGATGGCCATACCCTAGCTTCAAAGCTAGGATGCTATGCCCAAGATTGTGCCAGTCAATGATCACTTTGCTTGCTCGGATCCAACCTACAAACCACACGAGGGCAAGGGTAGGGATACTAGGTGGGTTCTTGGAGCGAAGTTAGTAGACTCGGAATGTTAGGAGTGACGGAAGTAAACGAACTTGCACCATGATGAACTCGGGCGAGTGAGTGATAGAAAACATAAGTGTGTACAGAACACTTATGGTCTGGTACGCAATCTTGACCAAAGCAAACAGTCCGAATGACAGCCTCCGGAAGAAGGTCGGCGGTTCAGACAGGTGGTGGATGTGCACGTGCGGCAAAGAAGTGAGCGAAGAAACTGGCTTCGAGCCTAATCATGGGCAATCTCATCAGCTGAACCGTCTTTATGCTGGTGCCTACCTTTGTACCCGACGAGGTGGGTCCTGAATCCGAGTTTTGCAAAGCTCTCAGCATGGTACATCATCCTTGGACTGCGACCCACATCACCGAGAACGAGGATGGCGACGGAACGATGTCTCGGTCGCCGCTTCACATAACGAGATATTTTAACGGTAACGACGATAAGGAGGATACAGGCAAGCGCCAGGAGGAGATCGAACGAACTCCATTCCCCATGCGCCCCCGACGCAGACATTGCACCTCACGAAAGTGGCGAGATACTCGTGTAGGGTACGGTGCGCTGACGTAAGCCAAGTATAGCTTACCAACCTCCCTTCGAATGCAACCTCCATATTGTGCACTGCGAGCATGGCTTGTAGGCATGCGTCTAGACATCTCGGAGCCACTTTAAAGGTTGGGCTCGGTTCAAGAACTCGTCTCACTACGAATTCGTTATCCCTCAGACATGTTTCTTCAACAGCACGCTTGGGGCTGCCGTTCTTAACAATCTGCCCTGGCGTCCTCACGTCGCGTTCGGCGCTGCCATCTAGCGTACATCTCCAGCAAAGTGATTGTTTTAACCACTTCCGAATATTCTGTACTCAACCTTCCTTTGTCAGGACGTTCCATGTTCATACAAACGGAAACCACACCCAATGAAGATTCGCTGAAATTTATACCTGGAGCGAGTGTCATGGGCGAAGGAACTGCAGAATTTCTCGACACCCGATCTGCTCTGAAATCACCGTTGGCTATTCGGCTTATGGGTATCGAGGGCGTCAAGGGCGTGTTCTATGGACCAGACTTCGTCACCGTGTCAAAGGAGGCAGAGACGACGTGGTCGGTGATCAAGCCGGAGGTCTACTCGACCCTAATGGAACACTTTTCTTCCGGGATGCCCCTCTTCCGGACGCAAGAGGACAGAGACGAAGCTGGACCTCAAGATACACGAATCCTTGACACGGACTCAGAGACTGTGGCGATGGTTAAGGAGCTACTGGAGACACGTGTACGGCCCGCGATCATGGAAGATGGTGGGGATATAGAATATCGTGGCTTTGGAGAAGATGGTTATGTCAAAGTCAAACTGAAGGGGAGTTGTAGAGGATGTTCTTCGAGCACTGTGACACTTAAATCAGGGATAGAGAGAATGCTGATGCATTACATCCCGGAAGTCAAAGGTGTCGAGCAGGTGAGGATGCACTGGTCCGTATGTACGCGGTACTGAGTGTTTCTAGATATTGGATGAAGAGGAAATTATTGCGCAGAGCGAGCTGGAAAAGCTAGACCAGCGCCTGGCAAGGGAGAAAGAGGCACCGAGAGAAGAACACGAGTAAGTTGGCTGGTGCGTGGTGACCATCGTAAGCTGATAAGCCGACACAGAATGGCGAAGTACATGTCTGTTTAGGTTTTTGGGGGTTTCGTAGCACCATACTCTAGCCACAAGATCTTATGTAAGCAGTAGGCCGAAAAATTCCGCACTCCTCAAAAGGGATACCGGGTGATTTTCATTTCCATATGTGGTATTTATGACGTCATCCCTCGGGGAAGGGCCTCGAACGCCAGCCGTGTGTCAATGACATCATACCCCGTGACGGGCGAAACGCAGACGAGCAGCTGAGGGACAGAAGCACACAGAACACTGGAGACTTACAAGGGGAGCAAAGTGGAGCACCGTCCCGTACGACGACGACGACGACGTTTCTCAGCGTTCCCCGAGACTTCAATTAGTCAAGTGGGACCTGCCCCACTGCTTTCCTTTTCTGCAGTTGATCTTTATTGCAGTGTATTGTGCTACAGCAGTCAACAACGTGCCACCTCTTGTGTCTTTATTTTTCTACTTCTTCCTCCTTCCTTCCAGGCTTCATGTCGGACGACTTTTTCAACAGTGTGCCTTTCTCGAGCCAGAACACCAACAAGGAAGAATCCGTCGACTCCTTTGCACAAGCAATCGCCGCACGCTTTGGCTCCGCTGATCTCCTCACCGCGAGGCTCCTCCCTGACGCCCGAAAAGACAACTGCAAGCAGAAATTTCAATCGCACGACGGTACCCACCTTCCCAAACCATCCATTCCCCTCCCCCCATCCGCCTTTCCCCCGTTACCCACAGATTCCCCAAAGGACCAGTCCCCTTCTGACTGCAAACCTTCCGAAAATCCACCGCCGTCATTGAATCAGTCCTTCACGCCCGTCTCCCCTTCCGAGCTTGCGACTTACGTTTCAGAACACCCCACCCTCACCCTCGACATCAGACCTCATGCCGCCCATGCCTCCGCTCGCATCGATCACGCTCTATCCCTTTCAGTTCCATCAACTCTTCTCAAGCGCCCTCTTTTCTCCCTCTGTAAGCTTGCGCAGATGATCCCTTCCACAACTGCTCGTTCTCGGTTCTCTGCATGGCCAGAGGCATCACGCATTCTTGTCTATGATGCAGACTCAACGCATCTACCTCATAACAGCAATATCGCTGGCCTCCTTCGCAAATTCCGTGCGGAGGGTTTCACCGGTGAGCTTGGCTGGATCAAAGGGGGTTTCCAAGCGGTATGGAGGGAAGCTAGACACCTCACCACAACCGAACAACCGAGCCCAGAGGATGACGATATGGAATTTGGGAGTGGATCAGGGGCTTTGAGGACCAAGCGCCTTCCCAAATCAGCCTTTTCCGTTACTTCAACCACCTTGAGCTCCACAGCTGTTAGTGGCGATATGTCTGGGGTAGCTCAAACTCCCGCACCGGCGGTCACCCGCGCTGCCAACCCATTTTTCGATGCTATCAGACAGAATGTTGAGTTGTCCCAGGGTATTACCGAACGCATTCCCCTTCGCCTTCCCCGGCGTGTCAGGAGGCGCATTAATGATCTCCCCTTTGCATGGCTTCGGGAGATCGCTCGTCGATCCACTGTTCGATGTTTCCCCTCATCGACACGTATCTATGGATCTGAGTCTGAGTCAAGTGATGAGCCGTATGCATCCGATCCAGATGAACACGATCCGAAAGTAGAAGAAGGCACGGAGGCACTAGCAATGCAGTTCTATCGGATAGAGCTGGCGGAACAAAGGCGACTGTGGACCGTCATGGAACACCATTCGAGAGAGAATGAAATGGCATCCACAGGTAAATCATGCACATTCGTAGATGGAAGAGCAACACTGATTGAACTCGTGATGATCACGTTGCAGGCGATGGCACAGGTCGAACATCGACAGTCAAGACGGTTCCAAATACACCCCATCCTTCCTCGTTTCCATTTGCGATAACTGCGGGCGTGGAAAAGGGTGCAAAGAACAGGTGGGCCCTTTCAGAATATTCTGCTCCGCATTGGTTTTTCTTTACTTTTCTTCTCGGTTATTCTACCTCAGTTTCTTTCTGTCGTCTTGCGTGGGGTCTTTGCGTTTCTCGTCCTCGTCGCTTGGTATGTTCACTTATGAAGTTGTCGTGGCCACCATCGGTTCCTGTTTCACGTCCGCATCACGGGACAAATCATACGCATGCCGGTTTGCCACCTGTCATGTTTGAAAATGGCTCTGGCTATGTGCTGCGTGTCCTGCTCGCGTGGCGGGCAATGCCACGCTGGGGGAAAGGCTTCGATTTTCTGACCTGCCTTGTTAGTGGGCCCCAAACTGATCACTCCTCCCGCTCGTAGATACACCCACATCTGGCCTTTTGAACACGCCCGTGTACGCCTCCATGACGGTCGACACCAGGGTTCTCACCCCGGCAAAGGGAGCAAGGGGAAGTCGGCTAATTTCGTGTCCGGTCAAGTCCAGGAAGGGAAGCGCCAGCGATCTACTTCAGCAACGTACGGCTTTGGGATGACGGATAATACTGATGTGACTCGTCAGCACCATTCACTAGGCATTGGCGTTGACAAAACAGCAGAAGATGCTGGCAATACTGGCAAATGCAACGCCCAGCAAGAATTGCTACGAAGTTCAGACCTTCCGTGCTATCCCATCCCTTTATGCACCGACAAGCGTACATCAGAATCACGTATGTCTGCCAGTGGGCTCGAACGACAGACAGACCCCATGCAAATACGACTCCCTTTTGTACTTCCCTCCACATCTTCGCAGATATGCGCGCGAGATTCGTTGACAGCAAATAGTGCAATTCCGAGTAGTGGTGCTCGCAATTTTTGGTCGCCTATAACGGCAGGTCCCAAGTCGAGCATGCATATACCATCTGCTAGCCCGGAAAAATCACACGAAGGTGTGGTCCATCCCGACTTTGGTGCCGATAGGCCGCTGGAGAACAGAACCCTAGGCAGCGTTCGGGGTCAACCCTCACCTCAAGATGATTATGTCAACGCCTCATACGTACAGCCGTTGGGCACCCGGAAGAAGTACATTGCGACGCAAGGCCCCTTGCCCGCCACTTTCCTCGATTTTTGGACGTGCGTTCCATCAGCAATCGCCTTTATAGAATTATCTGACAATGCTTTTGGGCAGATTGGTTTGGGAGCAAAATGTACATGTCATTGTTATGCTTACCCGCGAGGTTGAAAATGCCATGGTCAAATGTGGAACCTACTGGACAGATACGCGCTACGGTCCATTCCGCCTCGAGTTACTTTCGACTTCACCACCACTTTCTCCCTCACGGCCGGCTGATTGCACCGAGACGTCCAAGCAGGGATTCTTCTTTGCCCTTCGCGAGCCCGATGCTAGTAGTAGAGGCAGAAGTGCTCCTACCACGATAATTCGCAGATTCGCCCTTAGTCACACGTCCTACCCTGGTGTACCCCCTCGCCATATCACCCACTTGCAGTACCTTGACTGGCCAGACTTGAACGTTCCCGATGACCCTCGCGGAATTCTGGATCTTGTCAAACGTGTCGAAAGTGCTGTAGCAGAAAGTACGCCGGGTCCGAGTCCTAACGAGAGCTTCAGCCCGGATAGTAGCCTGAGCCCCGGAAGTGCGTCTCCGGGACCGTCTGTCCAAGTAGGACAAGTTGTGCACAAGAAGCGTGGCCATGGCTGGCGCCATCCCGAGCTTGACCCGGCGACCGGCATCGCAGCGTCCACATTAGGTAAACCTCATCCAGTGCTACTCCATTGTTCAGCTGGGGTTGGCAGGACGGGTGGTTTCATCGCAGTGGACGCAGTACTAGATGGGATTCGAAGAGAACTCCGCAAGGTTCGAGAGAAGAGGGCAATGACTCGTGCCGAAATGAAAGCAAGGGGAAACAGAGACGTTGGTGTCGAAACCGGTACCAGCGGGACGGAAAGGACTTTCGACGCCGTTGCCGGAGGAGGAGATGACGGGGTAGATAGCATGGATGTTGACGGGCTATCAGCTAATGATGGCGAACCCCGTCCGTACGCTCCAGTGCACCAAGCGACAGCGCCTATTCACGTCACTGCGGGTGAGCGCAAAAAGGGCAGAAAGCACCATGGTGCGCGTGCCACTAGTTCGGAGTCTCTGGTCGTGCATGTGCCAATTGCAACGGCCCCTCGAGATGCTGATAACGGCACTACTAATACGCAGTTGGAAAAACCACGGACGGCAAGCTGGAAGCCTTCGTCAACTCGGGAATGGGCAGAGCAGGTCTCAGATCAAACGCATACCAAGGATTGTTGCCCGGATTCTCTCACAACCCCCGTGTTCATGTCGGCTGCGCCCGCCACCCTTAGGACAGGTTCTCCTGGCTCTTCGAATAGCAGTGGGCCCTCGGTACTAAACTCAGCTGACGACTCAGTTGGTGGGCTAGCAGGTGGAAGCAGCTCCGGCAACGGAGACGGAAAGAGCACAAGCGGAAGCGTTTCGGGGAGTGGTAGCAGCCGAGCGTGTGTGCCCCCTTCGTCTTCAGCGTCGATATCCCATGGCTCCGGTTCTGTCTCGGCTTCAAACTCGAACTCTGGCAACGGCTCCAGGACTGGGTCTAGTAGCTTGGAAAACAACTCGACCGGCCTGTCAAGCGTTATGCGCTCCCGCCTGGCAGATAGCTCTGCGACGTCTTTATCCAACATATCTACTGGGTCTCCTTTTCCTCGATCGCTGAAGCCACTCAGTGGACCTGGCCTTATCCAACAACCGTCGGCTGTGTATAGATCGTCAAATGCACGTACGGATATGGATGTCGACGAGCCCCCACGTGCCGTTTCCGTTCCGCCTCAGCGCGTAGAACAAGCCTCTCTGGCTAGTGTGAACCTTCGCGGTGGTCCCTCTCAGCACGCACAAGGTTCGATCGGGTCGTCGCCTGTCGCCAGCCTCTCAGCTCCGTCGTTAACTGCTGGCACAGCCGCTAGCAACATCAGGTTTGGCAATTCCTATGGATCGAGTTCACCTACCAATTCGAGTCCAAGTCCGGACGAGCTTATGAGCCCCTGTCGGGAGTTCGAAAGTGGCGGAAGTGCGGATGCAGACAGCGCCCGGAGTGTATGCATAGATAAGGGAAATCAGCTCCTTTTCCCC
This sequence comes from Pisolithus albus, assembly GCA_024613165.1. Taxonomy (NCBI): domain Eukaryota; kingdom Fungi; phylum Basidiomycota; class Agaricomycetes; order Boletales; family Pisolithaceae; genus Pisolithus; species Pisolithus albus. The sequence goes on from JANFAB010000113.1 coordinate 154,461, forward strand.
GGCGAGGCTGCTGAGGCGGGCGGTCGCACGACGGACAACTGTCAGGTGACTGATATTGACGAAAGCCTTGGTTCCGAAAATAAAGCCGAAGCCGGATCAACGTCCATGCCGGAGGTAGTCGCCGAGGGGCTGGGCGGTGATGTAGAGGATTTGGGCCTTGACACCAAGGCAAAGAATCCGATCATCGATTACAAGCTACCGCGTGAATTGCACTTGGACCTTTCCCCGCCGTTGTTATCTTCGTACCAAAACCCGATCTGCATGGTAGTCCAGGACATGCGAGAGCAGAGAATGAGCTTATGCCAGAGCCTGCGGCAATACGTCTTTGTGCACGCCGCTGTGATAGAGGGCGCACTGCAAATCGTGGACGAGGAACGGGAGCTCTGGGGTGATAGTGGCGGTAGCGACGGTGGGCCCGAGCTCCCTCCCAGCCCATTCTCGAATGCGAAGGGATGGGTCGGCAGCGAGGCTCAGGAGGCATGGGTCGAAGACGTGAGTTATGCCAGTTTATGAATGGTATCGTGTCTGTTGCTCAGATGGATTGTATCCCCGACCGCTAGGCCTCCTCGGGAGTTGGTGGGGATCACTATTTCACAACCGCTGTTCCATCATCTTCTATTCCTTCTTTGTCATGCAAGGGCAAACGTGGACCCAGTCCCACTGAACTCCTCAAAGAGGACAAAACCGGCGCTCTGTCGCTAGCTAAACGCCCCAGTGTCAAGCGCAAGGCACCCAGCGATGACGAAATACCTTCCACCCTCGAGGGCAAGACCTACCCAGCGACTGGATCTGCTGGCGCTGGCATCGCAGTTCCGTTTGGCGCAGGACCGTCAGCACCGAAGACCGGCAGTTGGCCTGGCATGGCTGTGGAGTAGTTCAGAGTACGTGTCCACCGAACTTTGGCTCTCATCAATATGTGTCAAGTAGATATCAGGACTTTCAGCACCAGCTGTAGAACAAACCAATCGTACCCATTCTGTACCCTTTATACCGACCTGTCTTATTAAAGTGCCGCCGCCGGCGATGTATCACGTTGGAAGCTCTCGAATATACCATGCTATTTCTCTTACAGCAGTTTGCGTAAATAATGGCACAGGCGTGAATATGGAAACATTAGTAATCACTGTAGGACTTAGCAGATTTTCGAGTCCGTAGTGCGAGGTACCCTGCACCCGTGTATCGACCTGCTTGCTCATGCAACTATGACTGCAAAGAAGCAATACAAAAGTGTCGAGATCATCGAGGACACCACTGACACGGAACATGGTACAGTTGAACTCCCGTCGTCTCCTCGATCTGCCACCCCAACTGCAGTGGGTGGAAACATGACTTTCATACAAGGACGTGACAGCATTGATCGAGAGCTCGATAAGATGCCTGCACCCGTTCCCGTGGTGTCTACGGCTGAAAAAAGTAAAACCGAAGGCAAGAAAACTCGCAAAACCAAGAAAACAGGTGCATATACTCATCCATCCTTGTGTCACTCACGTTTGGCTAGTTACAGAACCGGAGAGCACTGAGCCAACTACAGCCATGCCCGTGAAGATCCTGTACAACGTCTCGATGTTTCCAGCCTCTGAGGCCAAGAAAGACGACATCAAGAAAAGGAAAGGAGTCAACTCGTACTTCAAGCTGGAAAGTGACATGCCGTTCGACACTTGGAAGGCCCAGCTACTTGTACGGATATGTGACAAGATGAAGCCTGCAAAAATATCATTCGACAACTATGATGTCTCCTTTGCAGTACAGCGTGTATACCCAACCCCTCTTTCAATCTCGTCAGACGAAGACTATACCTTGCTACTTGAGCGCGTTCAAAAGGCGAAGGAGCCTGCTGCTGTTGTATATGTTCAAGAGAAACCAGACGTCATGAAGGTATCAGTATCTTCATGGGAGTGTTATGTACATGTCGCTAAGCTTCCATAGCGCAAAAATGAAGAAAGTGCCTCTGGCAATGACTCAGAGGGATCCGAAACGGAGTCCACCCGCAGGAACCGAAAAAAGAGTAAGAAGAAACAGAAGACCCGAGCCCCAAAGCTGTGTGATATTGATGAGGCCGACACTCCGCTTCTCAGGAACATCCAAGCACTTCGAAACCGTTGGGTATGCCACAAGAAGCCGGGGTGCGAAAGTGAATTCTGCTTCATCAATCCCATGGACGGTGGTACACATATTCCCCTCACATTTCAACGTCTTGACTGTTGGGCTGCTGCCATGGTAAACGATACACCCTTGCTTCAATATGTGATGATCCTATTGACCGTTACAGCTCAAAGGCGATGCGACTGCGACACTAGAGATGCCACCCAACCACCAGCACTTCAAGATGCTCCCAGATCAACTTGTTGGCCAACGTTCAGTCCTTGCAGAACGGCGCCAGCAGCTTGAGCAAGCCAAATCTACCAGCACCCTGGGATCATCTTCAGCACCAGTCGTGAATGTAAATTTCCCAGCCGAAATGTTCCAGATGTTCCAAGCGACTCGTATGCATCCTGCACACCTTCCGGCCCCCAGCCCCACACTGCAGGTCATGCAACCACCAGCTACGAATGGATTACTCTCCCCTCGGCAACTTCAGACTATTGGACCACGTATGTCGATACAAGAATTCAGCTCTGCCTTCAACTTATCACCATCACTCGAGAAAAAACTCTCTGAACAAGGGTATATCTCAACTCATACCTTACGCTTTGCAACAGTTGATGATCTCGTCACGAGTGGTATTTTACGAGGTGAAATTGCTCAGCTTCGTGATGCCATTTCATGCTGGTCTGGGAGTGACTGACTGAGGGGTCCAAACCTCGTAACATGTTGCCTGTGACGTTGGACATCGTGTATAGTATCCTACAGACTTGTACGGACTTGTACAGACTCATACATTCTCGTTTGCTAGAAGTAACCTGAATGACGAATATAACCTTGAGCATCTGCAGCCGTGATGATTTGTAGGGCCTCCTGCATGTCATAAATCAGCCCATCATCAGAAGTGAATGCATCTGCATTGCGTCGGATCCAGGCCTTGATTTTTGAAAAAGCTTCTTCGATAGGATTGAGGTCAGGTGAGTACGGTGGCAGAAAGACAACCCGAACACCTAAATCCATGAGACAGGTGCTCAGTTCTCAGTGAAAACTCACATTACCGAAGTGTTCCGTTAGCTCAAGGATCTCTTCACCATGGTGAATGCGTGCATTGTCCATGACAAGGATGCTATGCTTTCCTGGGTATGCAGTACACTCGGGTAGCTGATGGCAACTGAGCAAGAATGTAGGGATAGGACTGGATTACTTACAACAGAATTCTCGATAAATTCAAGGTACTGATGGCGCCGTAGAGAGTCCTCGACAACATGGGTGGCAATGATGCCATCACAAGACATGGCGGCAACTGCTGTAAGTCGCTGGCCTCGTACGAAAACACCTTTCATAGTTGCCCGCTCACTCCTCCTTGATCGACCACGTCTCCTGAAGGGTGTCCGCCCATCCTTCGAGGTCTCGTCAATGAAGACAAGCTCATCTGCGGTGTACTGTGCCATCCGCCGCATAAAATCTGCACGAAGGTCTTCATTTCGTTCACCGGCAACTTTGCGAAGTTTTTTGAGAGAAACTCCTGCACGGACAAGTTCCCGATGGATGGTGGAGAAGTGGACAGAGATAAAACGATTCCGTTGCAGGAGTGATGTGAGCTCATCAAGAAACCAGTTGGGTCGGTGATTCACAAGGGTGATAAGGTACTGGATATCAGTGAGGTTGAGGAGCCGTGGCCGACCAGTGTATCCACTACGTGGTTTGACAACATCCCCTGTTTCATGATAGAGCTTTCGAATGCGCCAAAAAGTACGCCTAGAGAAACTAAAGTAGTCAATTATCTCCTGGGTGGAAAGGACCCCTTGCTCATGCAAGCGAACGGCAGCAAGTTTGAGGTCAGGAGAGATTCGTCTGTTTCCCATTGCTCGTAGAATTGAGGCAATGGGTGACGTGGCGGTACCTCGCACTACGGACTCGAAAATCTGCTAAGTCCTACAGTGATTACTAATGTTTCCATATTCACGCCTGTGCCATTATTTACGCAAACTGCTGTAACTTGTTTCCTGTAGTCACTTGTGCAGTTCCGCTGGAAGAAGGCTACGCTAGTGTGTTCGTCAGTGTTTGTGGGGTGATAATCGTGTGTTAACCAAGTGAGAACGCGGTCGGACCTTGCTATTACAAGGTACTCTGTTATTTATCTGCTGTCGCTGGCGTTGGAGCAGGCTCCCGATCGACAGCTCCTCGAAATCCCACCCCGATGGGTGTGTCAGAAATTACGAGACGACCAGTTTTCGATCTGAAGGCCCCTTGATCGATTGCCTCCGCAATTGCGCAGTGGGGACCCATTACTTAAACTGTTCACTGTGCTAATCTATCAGGCAGTGATACGTTTCTCATAAAAGTACAGCAAGGAGTGCATGATGGCATGAGCAAGATGTGGAGCAATACGTAACTAACCTGCATTCGGGAACGATATACAAAGGAAAGGCTAAAACGGTTCCACCCAAAGAAATTCCTAATACCTTAACAACTCGCACCAGCAAATCGCGGTCCACAAATTGCGCTTCTTGCTGTCGTGCGGAGCGATGAGCCCTCGATCACCCACGGATCACATGCTCAAACGAAGGGGTACACATACATTCCGAACTGTACAGGTTCGTTAGCGGTCGATACGCTTTATTGGAGGCTCGAACCCACTTATCGGTTGCCGGAATGCCCCGTATCAGTCTCCGTGCGACAGGTGGCATTTGCCTTCGGCAACTCGGGAAGCGCAGGCAAACGATCGAAGAACACGTCAAGCATACCGCCTTTAGGACTGGCTGGAGACAATCCTGGGAGCGCAACTATACTGTGATCTACGCAGTCTCCACAGCCATCCTTACAATCTCTCAGCTCCGTCATTGCTTGTTGGGGATTTCGATGTTCCGCGCATCCTGGACAGGCACAATAAAGACCACAGGTACAGCCCGAGCCTGCTATAGATTTGATGGCCTCGAGCGGAGGCATAAATGAAAAGTCGGGAGGTTGCGACAGGGACCCAGACAAGGTAGGAAGAATAGGCGGTAGATCCAAGTTTTGAGAAGTAGTGACATGTGATGAGGACGGTTTGCTACAGCAAGATCGTGGAGGGAATCCCGGCTGCACCTGATTCACTCCTTGGCTGAATATGGCTGCGGCATCTGCAAGTGCTGTTAAGCCTGAAAATCGTTGTTCGGTAAGAAGGGGTCCCGAAGTGGTCGTCGAGCTGCACGTGCACGGGCCACTACTTGAACATTGACACGGATTGAGCAACGCTTCGACTGAGAGAAGAGAGGGAATTCAGTGCCACACAATCGACCACCAGTCAAATGGTACGCACGACATTGTTTCGAACTCGATGGACTTGACACATCCGACGAATTGAGGACATCCACAATTCCGTTAGGGAGAGTCGGCACACTAGGCATGTACCGCCGTGCTAGAGGTGCTGCCTTGTTAACGAGCTGACGACTTTCGGCAGATACGACATACGCTTCCTATCTGGACGGGCCGCGGGAATGGGGACCTTGTCGATCGTGGTTGACGGTGGATTGCAAGTACACTTGGAGTGTACTCGCTTTGCTTGTCGGAGATCACGACACTTGGGGCACTGAGAGAGAGGACGACCTTTCTTCTTCACTTCAAACAACGGTCGTTCGGTATGCCCGCAGGCCGAAGACCTATGCCCCTTGATACAGGACTCGCTGGATTATGGTGGTCAAGGCTAAGCGCGGTTCTACAGGGAGCAAACACGAGCTCACCAGGCATATTTCTTGTCATTTACAAACACCTAGCATGCCGTCCAGCTAGCTGTGCTGGAGAAATAAAATAATACCACTCACCATGATCACTGGCAACAACTGAACAGGAACGAAGGGAGGCAAGCGTTCTGGGGCACTACTCTTGTTTGACAGCCATACAGGCACGAGTGTTGGCGGTGGGATCACGAATAAAGTAGGTACAGTAATACGGGCTGGTCACATGGGTACCACAACAGTTGGCTGCAATGGCAGAACTTTCTCACTTACGCCCATACATCCACGAGCTTCTTACACACACACGCACAATATTTTGTAGTACCAAAACTTGCAATTATTCTAATCGCCAGGCAAGCGAAGACCTCTTGAAGTGCTGCTTATTGAAAGTAAGCAAGTATTACATAAGTGAGGTGGGCTTCCGTTGACTCCTGTCGTGCAAGCAGTTCCTGATTACTGAGACGTGTGTCACTTTGTGATGCCATGATACCAACGAAAGCACGAACGTGTGTAGCGTCGAAGGAAAGACATCAACATACTCCCTCTGTTTGCTGCCCTCGCCAGGATCACCCGAGCCACTCGCTTCCTATTTATTCTCTGGGGAGGTACCCTGACCAGTGCAGTTAGTCCAGCTCCAATTGTCTTCTTTCTACGTTGGGGTCTCCAATGGAACGCTTCCCAATTCCACAGTAGTGCCTGGCCTTGCTGTGTCCGACTGTTTCATTCAAATTTGATTAGAGAACACGGATTTTGCGTCTGCCGCTTCACAAGGCGTTTTACGGAACGTCTCCACTCAAGGTATCGCACTTTCTGCGTACTACGCTGTGACGCGCCAGCGAGCCGGATTTCATTGCCGGTGTGGGCGGTGATTTCTTTGGACTCTTTGATGATGACTTTGAAGGATTACCATGCAAGGGAGGCCTCATGCGCACATTCAGCGACGGACACGACACGGATGTTGCTTATGTGTCTGGCTATTGCCTCTCCTCCAAAACCCAAACTTCTGTACTCCCAGGTCGCTCATCTGGCTAACCTTTGACGAGTGAACTGACCACCGCTACAGCGTGAGTTGGTGAATTTACTACAAGCCTAGGAACGAGACGGACAACGATCAACAATGACTTAGAAGTGTATGTACACGGCTGACGACACGTTCTGCACTCACTACTCCACGTAAGCGTTTCCCCGTAGTAATTCCTGCAGGATCTCTACGATGGAGAACCTTGGACAACAGACGGACTTCTTATACCACGACATAGGGTCGGATGCCGACGGTTTGATCATTGTAGTCGTATTCATACGCGTCGCACACTTGACTGGATACGAGAACAACGGCTTGACGGCTAACTCGACGCTCCCGCTGTTGAATCTTACAGGTACGATCCCTGGGCCGTTGAATCCAGGCTACTCCGTGCCGTGCATAGCACCGAACACGAGTGGAGTGGGAGGTGGCAATGGATCGACCTACGTTGCTCCTGACATGAACATGTCTCTGAGTGCTTCTTCCACAGGATCGTAGGTAGTCGTTCTAGTCACGTGATGGATATATATTTTGCGAAACAGCCCGTGGGACGCCATTACATCATCATCTGCTTTCTCCGTCGACGTCGTCCTCACCGGCGTGCACGTTGTACGCTGCAGAACGCCTCGTGTGTGTTCGTATGAGGTGTTTTAGATGGGTCTGTAACTCCTCACAAGTTAGATTTCACGTATTCAGAACTTTTCAATGTCGACATGTGCTCCTGCAGCTGCCGACGCCACGCGACAACGTCTGCGAGGAAAGTGAAAAATACTCAAAAATTGCGTAATGAATAAATCGACCCATTCTGATAAAAACCCGCTGGCCAATTGGCGACCGTGTTTTTCTCCTTTTTATTCTTTTCTGATTTTGCTTCTCCCCGTCCCTCCTTAGTTGGCTGGTCATGGCAACCCTCTCCTCGTCGTCGTCCCCCTGGATGCCGACCTCGCATTTCAGCTCCCTTGTCGACATTCCCGTCCCGTCCGTGCCGTTCCTCTTCTCCCAGCGTGCAACTTGGCTATGTACCACCGCGGCACTCATTGGCGCACTCCTTGTCCTCGAGCAGTCCGTCTACAGGTACAAGAAGAAACATCTTCCTGGCGCGACATGGACAATCCCAATCATAGGCAAGTTTGCTGACTCAATGAAACCCACCATGGAAAAGTACATGGCACAGTGGAACTCCGGTGAACTCAGCGCTATCAGCGTTTTCAACATGTCAGTATCCACGCTCAGTTTGGCCTCTTCGTATAAACGTGTTACCCCTACAGTTTCATCGTCATGGCCTCATCAAATTACTACTCGCGCAAGATCCTCAACTCCCCAAGCCATGCCGAACCATGCCTCGTGAACTCCGCTAAACATATCCTTATGCCTGACAACTGGTATGCTTTCGTCTTCCCCCTTTTCGCTCAATAGCCCACATGAGTGCCCAACTATACAGGGTTTTTCTGAGTGGAAAGGAACATGTCGAATATCGCAGAATCCTCAACACCCTTTTCACGAAAAAGGCCCTCAGGTAACCCGATGAAACTCCATTATACGATTTCACTCATGCATCCCGAAAGCATCTACATCGGCATACAGGATGCCATTGCACGCAAGCACTTCCGCCAATGGCTTGCAGACGCAGCTAAAGATCCATCTCCAAAACCGATCATGAAGACTGCTCGTAATTTGAACATGGACACGTCTGTTCGCGTGTTCTGCGGTAACCACATCCCAGAATGCGGAGTTATCGAAATTTCCGAGAAGTACTGGGACATTACTCGCGCTCTCCAACTCGTCAACTTTCCTTTTGCGTTCCCTGGCACAAACGTCTACAGGGCTATTCAGGCCCGCAAGGCTGCATTTAAGTGGCTTGAGATGGCTGCTGCCAAAGCCAAAATCGCCATTGCCAACGGTGCTGAGCCGCACTGTATGCTCGACGAGTGGGTCCAAGTCCTACAGGACCCTACCTACAAAGGCCGCAAGGACTTTAGCGATCGCGAGATGGCCATGGTCGTCTTCTCGTTCTTGTTTGCTTCCCAGGACGCGATGAGCAGCGGCCTGATTTATGGCTTCCAGCATTTATCCGACCACACTGAGATTCTCGCTAAAATTCGTGAGGAACAATACAGGGTTCGCGGTAATAATGTGGATGCACCAATGACTCTGGAAATGTTGGAGAAAATGCCCTACTTGAATGCCTTTGTCAAGGAAAGCTTACGTGTGAAGCCACCCGTGACCATGGTATCTCATTTGTCCTGTTGGTTTCCCTCCACTCATTACTTCGCTTCTCCCAGGTGCCTTATAGGGCTACCAAACCATTCCCAATTTCCGATAACTACACGGCACCAGCTGGCAGCATGGTGATACCTTCTTTCTACAATTCGCTCCATGATCCCGAAATATTTCCTGATCACGACTCCCTAACTCCCGAGCGCTGGTTGGACCCTAACAGTTCGGCGAACACCAATCCGAAGAATTATCTTGTGTTTGGCAGCGGTCCACATAGATGCATCGGTATCGAATACGCAACAATGAACATGGCATTGGTGCTGGCTACTGCTAGCGTCCTCATGGATTGGGAGCACCATCTGACTCCTGAGAGTGACAAGGTCGAGTAAGTGTATACACCCGCACATAACTATAGCCTTCTGATTCCTACCACCCACTCCTAGAATCATTGCAACGCTGTTTCCCAAAGACGGATGCCAACTTAAGCTCACGCCTCGCCCTAGACCATAGAATGGATGGGTACCTGTGTAATAGCGCACATCGGTACACATTTCGAATCACCGCACCGGTTTCAACGTCACTCGACTTTTTGATCGACTTACGTTTCCACCAACATGACAGTATATTCCTTCTTATCGTGCGCTTGGGCGTGACGATCATAACACCCCGCTCCTTTTTAATTCTTTCCTGTCTATGAATGCTCAGGTAACGTAGATATGACGTCCAAAATAATTTCGTCGCTGGAGACGTAGACACCCAAGGTTTTTGGGTACCGGTACCTGAACGCGAGGACGACGTGTGGTCCACTTTGGGAAACGAACCCGGTCGTGTTTCCTAGTAGCTCCCTGTCATTCATACTTTTTATCATCTAATTCGCAGAATCTAGATACCCCGATACAACCCCCTTCGGTGGGCGATTTGGTGTCCCCGCCAGGGGTTGTTGATCATGAATTGTTCCTGTTCCAGTAAGTCAATGACCGAGTCAGTGGCAGTGCGCTCTTTGAAGCATTGGTGGACTGTTCGGAGACACCGGATGCTTGCCATTCGGGTTTGAGTCGGAAGATGAGTACATATGCCTGTCTGATTCCTCCAAGAGTGGCCAATGTGTCTGGAATTACAGTCAGTATGCAACTTGGGAAGTCATTTGACTGGGCAACAAAAATGCTGCCAACATTACTGCCGCAAGCTCAAGATATGTTTGTCAATGTTCGCAGGAAGTTGCACTAAACTCGAAACCTCATTCTCTTTGACAGCGGGTTTCACAGAACTGACTTGATGACCCAACCCTTTAGGGGCCTCAAATACTCGGTATCGTCTTCACCGATGAAGTCCAGCAATGTACGGCGTATCTGGTGCATGTTATCGCGTTCGACGTGGACCTGTACATTATCTGCTTCGTATAAATGGACACCCCATTTCGTCACGCCTTGAGCTGGGCATTGGCGACAACTCGAAACAGCACTCCTCCCATATCAACTGTGCCATCTACAAGGACGTACAACCACATTCCTATCCTCCTCATGGTCTTCTATCGGATATGACCATTGGCCTACAGGGTCCAATGCCCTCTCTCTGTGGATGATTCACTCGCATCTTCTGTCACTAAGCACCCCTCGGTGGTTGTGCTGACTATGACATCTCCATATACCGGTATTGTCGTGCTTCTTTCCAGACAACTGCGCACCAGAGATCTAACATTGTAGGTACGCTGTGTTGGAGACTCCGGCCAGATCCACTGCGTCACAGCATATATACTTTCTTTACCCGACACATCACGATGCCCCTGGCCCGGGGCCTGCCCAATTCCATACGTACGAACGCCTCACCGAACTCACTCGTTCGCTACACACTATATACTAGACAGGGTGAAGTGAAGCGTCGACCGTCCCGTAACGGTGGGAGGTTCACGGTTGTGAACTTTCAAAGACCAGTTTTCATGATAGCTTACATAGTGGTAGTCCCGGCAAAGACCCGACGGCAAACAATCATTCCGCCTCGACGGGAAGATGAGCCTTGTCGCTCTTACCCGTACGTCGATTAAACTTAATATTCATAAGTTAAACCTTGTGGCGCATTCCGCTATGATACGTGGGTACTCATAACCGGTGCTGTGAATGACACGTTGGTCCCTTCAGATCACTCAGTACCGAAACACTTGCAGGAGTTCGCACACATTCCCGTGTTGCGATGGCATTGAGCTCAAACTATTCAGATCGCAACATACCATCTGACATTTGTAACACGGTCGGTGACCATCCCCCTCATCCCCCTCGTATGTGTTGCCCGAAACTGCTTTGGTGGTATTCTTTCTGCGCGCTGAATTCCGGGTTACCACCATCGGTTCCGCCTCCAACAATTTCCAGATCCCAATGGCAGTAGCGTAGATAAGGGCAGCAACTTGCACCGTAGACGGATCCCCCTCACGCACGGAAGTCAGATACCAGCTCTACTGTCAAGGTGGTGTGTCTAAAATGACCAGCGGTAACGGAGGACTATTGGAGGGCTTCGGCTCTACACACTTAGGGCATTCACACATTAGTAGAGCTAGGAGGCAACGGGGAGTCCGAAGTTCTAAAAATGTATATGTTAGTCTAGTGCAACATAGGACTACCCAGACCGCACTCATGATAATGTGTCCATGGGGGGTAACCGACATCGGTTGAGAATGCTGCATACAGTGAATCAACGCACCCTGGTAACGAGAATACGCGACTCCAAGGAGCCATGGTGTTCGCAAAACCTGGACAAGTCACTCAGTGATTCTAAGCTTCCGACCTCATTCATGCCAGAATATCAGAAAACTGGACGGACAGTGCAACAGGCATACGTGCCTGGGTAGTATGCTTCGTTTCTAAACAACCAGTGGGCCGAAGTGCAGATTCAATTCATTCATATACCAGTGACAAGTCAAAGTTGCTAATGACGAGTGTCCACCCGTATCGTTAATTAAGAGACAACACCAGCAGGTCATGAAAGACATGTACTCATCATCATAGCGGTTGACAGTTATAACTAACCGGTCGGAGAAGGCAATGCATTTCTAACGTATTCAGGCATCCTCCAATGGAGGTGGGCTATCGTCATCGTCCGATCCATCCTCGACCTCTGGATTAGGAGCACTTGCAGCGGCCGCAGCATCCGTATCACCTCCCAGCATCTAGTGGTTTGACTTGTCAGCCTGTTGCAGTAGAAGGAAGCGAAATAATCAGTCCACCTTACTGAAATCCGAATCGTCCAATCCGCCATCCATATCGAAACAATCGCCTGAGGCTCCGTCCTGTTCATCCTCGTCGACCCATTTGTCAAAGTCTGTTTTAATGAAGGGCATCTTGAGCCCCTCCTTTGTCAAACGAGGCCAGTACTCCAGTTTCTTGTTTTTCTTCCGGAGGACGGCAGTGAACAAACGAGTGTTAAGTCTGTGTTCACATAGCTGGAATGTATCAATCATGGGCACAATTTCATGGAGGGAGCAACCGTACCTCGGGAATAATATCATCATATAGATCAAAAGAAAATCCGTAATGTTTAGTTTCCCCGTCCCTTTGCGGCGTGGTTAGCCGGTTCAAGTGGGCAAGACACAGAGTAGTTTACCTTTCGGGTGTAGCATCAGCCTCGAACTTGATACTTGTGGGAGTCAATTCATATTTTAGAGATGATTCATCGATATCTGGGAGGTTGACGGTCAGATATATGATGTTCTACAAAAACACCGTGTCACAAGTTTCCGAGATCGACAGGGGTAATGGGCAGTACCTTTGCATCGTCCGACGGACTGCTGCGCTGAGCCCATAGAACTTCTGGGTGCAGCATGATGAAGCGCTTCTTCCGAGGATGCACTAGTCCTTCGAGGACATCGAGGTTTTAAACAGCTGGTCAGTTCGAAATATACCGAAACACGAAGAACGTCCTCGATAAAAATCCATGATACGCCGATATCCACTCGGGTCACGTGCACCGGACATTGTGGCTCACACAGCCAGTCTCGAGTCCTTCGTAAGACTCTTGAGTATGTGGTACGTCAGCGCATGCCAGACGAGACTGCAAAGTCGCTAACGACGACACCGTTACAGGTGCACGAGGTGGTTTCTGCCCCTGTTGCTGTTACCGCTTCCTACTGCCCCCCCGTACTTCCTCGTGCTATTTCTTTTTACGCTCGCCCTCCACGCAAGACCCTGGTGAGTATTCTTGGGAAGGAAACGTCAGCATGTTCTCAGCCTTGTTTTTTTTACCAGTTTCTATTGCATCATTCTCCTCGCTGCGCTTTTTCTTAGTTCATGCTACTGGCAGTCGTTCCCCTTGCACGCGCCTCTCTCAGTTCCATGGGCAGACAATATCACGACCTTCCATGAGGCGCTCAATGCGAGCGTTTCACAAAAGCTTGACGTATATGAAGTTACGCCGCCGATTATACGGGTTCCCGATAGATGTTGGTGCGACTTTACATCCGGAGTCTTCGAACCCTACGACATACAGAAGTGGGAAAGGGATAGTGTGGAGAGAGCAGTGGCTGAAATTGAAAATCAACTCAAAGCACGCCTTGCAAGTGCTCCAGACGAAACGGAATCCGCGTCGACGGACGGGGGGGAGGCAGGGTCAGTGTCTCGCTCGCAGCTGTCACTAGGGCAGCGTCAGATTGTACTGTTGAAGGAGTCTCTGTCTACTCTTGGACGTTTGTTCAGCAGGCGACGCTCGAACGGTGTAACACCCGTGTCTACCTCGGATACCTCTCGGACCTCAGACACAGCATCAGAAATCCCTGTGGAACGACCACCTACTGTCCAAGCATCTCGATCTGGTTTGCGTGGCAAAGCCCTCTTCCCTGGGCAACTGGACTTGCGGCCTCTTGGATTCGACGTCGTGCTTGATTTCCGGTGGTCCAGAGCTTCGTAGCAGGTTTTTCACGTGGTCTGATTGGCGGTGTAGTCTTGGGGACATATGCGATCCTGAATGCGACACGATATCGATTCGTGCGCCCAGGGAAGATGACTTAGGGTTACGGTATCTATGAGGCACATTAGGATGTTTGACCGGTTGGACGCGCGCCATCTTAACATATCCACTGTAGTACTAATGTCGGTTTATTTCATGTGCAACGACTCCGCTGACAGGACCCTGCCACGAATAACATTGAGGACTGAGGTTCCAAATGAAGACCAAATCGATGTAAGACCAGAAGGTTAGACTGGCGTTAGCATTACGGTAAGTGGCCATAGTGGGGTAGCAACGACGAAACAGAACACTTGGGTATATCTGTGGTTGGTTCATCGGAGTCATGATTGTCTGCACGTGGGCATCCCCGAACGCACAGGATGGTGCTTTGTGAAGCAGTCTGATTGGTGTATGGAAAGATGCTCCGGTAGAAAATAGGACCTACATTTGAGGTTCGGGCTAGGGAACCTCCGTCCGCTACCAATTTATGACTCTTATTTCGAACACACTGGTTCAGGACGTTACATGAAAGTTCAGCACTCGCCATCAGGGTTAAAGAAACAGCAGTTTGTTGGGTAATCGCAGTTGATTACCTTTTATGGTGATTGACCCCTTTCTGTGCGGGCACATGATGCGTGTGAATTAAACTCCTAATATGGTGTCTGCTGGTTGTGGCCCCGCTGCTCCCGAACGTTTAGTCGTAATGCAACGGTATGGCTTCAGGTTCTAAGCCCAAGTCTGCTGGAGATAGGAACGAACCCGTCCACGTGGATGACGGCCACAGTTCCTCCTCTGCCTCTCGGTCCAACCTAGCATCCATGTCGAAAACCCTTCTTGCTCCCTTCGCACACAAGAAAGCCGATTCCACACGCATCCTTTCCGACCGTAAGCTAGTTTATATTCGTTGTATATATGAAAGCGGGTCTGCTTACCTCTTGGAACTCGTGACTTAGTTGCTCCGGTCATCATGACACCCCGTATGATGCATGCAGCAGCAACAGTCACTTCCCGTTCGTGCGGAGGCATTAATGGTGTTTTGAATGGAAGCGCTCGGATGGACTTTGCCAGCCTTGGACGTGCCCCGATGCGTCTAACTCTCGGTTCCCGCCGCGTTACTTCACGCGACTTGCAGATCGTTGAAGCAAAGGAAGAGCTCCTCAGTGCTGAAGTACCGGAACCAGAGGGCATTGCGTCAGACGTGAGCCTCCTCCGTGGATTTAATGCGACGATTCCGAGCTCGGACAGGAACAGAACGAGGAGACGGCAGGTACGAAATGTGGATACGCGAAACGTCGGGTCGAGGCAAGGGTTACTTACGAGGGGCACGTCAGACGAGGGAGAACAAGGGGAAGAAAGACGGAGCGTGACTAGCGAAGATGGCGCTCTAGTAGTTGGTCCTGAGAAGAAGAAGAAGGGCAAGAGGAAGCCACGGGAGAGCTTGAGCACGACGAAGTTACTTGGCAAGGATGAGCTCTCACGACAAGCCCAGGAAATCATCCGGGACAGGGAGAATTTACATGTTCGCCGCGTCAGTCAATCTCTGTGGCTTGTTGCGTTTTGCTGACGCCACGTAACAGAGCCTAATCGCAAGTGAAATCGCCGAAGTAGAGAGCAAGATCGTGGCTCTCAGCGAAATAAGACACCGGTTGGAACAAGACCTTCTGAAAACTCATGAAGATGAATTGGAACTCGACGATGAGCGTGCGTTATTTCAGTCAGTTTCCCTACCACGCCCCTCACTATTCCAATCAGTGGAGGGAGTACGGGAACGTTTAGAATTCGAGGAGATATCATCGAAGCAACAGAAAGCTACGTCTGTTCGTACCCCACAGGTCGCGCCTTCCCGGCGCAGAAAAGGTATAATACTTGATTTGTGGTGAACACTGCGTGTGTATTAAGTCTTTTACAGGGCCCGTCTTCTTACCCTCTGAGCATGATGAACTGCCACCAGCAGTGGCTTTCATGGTACGCGATTGAATTCTTTTCTGTTTGTTTACGCCGGTTCACTCTCTTTAAAGACTTTGGAAGGCCACATTTCGCCTATAACTGCTCTTGATTTCTCAGAACCATATGGTGTACTCGTCAGCTCTTCGCAAGACGACACGCAGCCCCGCGTTTGGGATCTGATGACTGGTTCTGAGATAAGTCGACTACGAGGGCACCGTGGTGCGGTGAAGTGCATCCAGGTTGAGGATAATCTCTGCCTCACCGGTTCGGACGATGGTTCTGCTCGGTTGTGGAACCTTGGAGCCGTTGAAGATGATTGGGAGCGGGCCAGCTTGAGTGATGTAGCCGAAGAAGATGGAGACCAGGACGGAGAGCTGGTTGAAAAGCCCAATGGCATCTGGTGTAGTAATTCGAGTCAAGCGGGTACAGACAGTGACGGACCTTGTTTGCGTCGGTTAGAAGGACATAGCAAGGCGGTTACTGCCTTGTATTTCGAGGATGATTGTCTGGTGCGTCATTCCCTTCTTCCTCTGTGGAGTTGTGACTGATTTGGAATAGGTTACTGGTGCATCAGACAAGACACTCCGCCAATGGGATCTGACCACAGGACAGTGTGTTCTAACAATGGACATTCTTTGGGCCATTTCGCACTCTTCGATTGGTGCAGCCGGTGCATCGTCTTCCGCTCCACTATTTCCTGGCTTGGCGGCAGCGGGGGCCAATTTCGCTGTCCCTACGCCGCCATATGCGGATGGTAGTTGGGAGATGTACCAAGATTTTGTGGGGGCCGTACAGTTCTGGGGGTATGGCCTTGTAAGTGGCAGTGGCGACGGTGCAGTAAGAATGTGGGACAGTGAGTCATCCAACCCAATCTTGTGGTACCGTAGACGGAATGACCTGATCGATTCCAACAGTGCGTACGGGTCAAGCTCACCGAACACTTGCAGGTCACACTGGGCCCGTGACCTGCCTCCAATTTGATGAGATCCATATTGCCAGTGGTAGTCTTGACAAGTCCATACGAGTACGTGTTCAAATTGCGAAAGGTGCAAAACGTGACGCTAAAAACTCTGGCAGATATGGGACGTCCGCATGGGGAGCACGTTTGAGACGATCAAGTACGATCATGGGGTGACTTGTTTGCAGTTCGACTCGCGCAAAGTTATTGCTGCGACTGGTGAGAACAGCATCAAGGTAGGCACCGTCCCGCGATGTGTTTGCCCACTTTGTAACTTACTCGCGGCAGATATATAATCGCACGACGATGCAACATTCGGCGCTTACAACCAACGGTCATACTCTTCCCGTGCAGCGTTTGCGATACATGGACAGGTATCTCGTGTCGGGTGGGCGCGACGCTACTGTCAAGGTGTGGACGCTCTGATGGCATGGTTTAGTAGTCATGCTGTTACCACGGAGTGCGGTCGTGAATACCTTTTAGTGCTTTATCACTCGGTAATGAAAGGCGGTAGATCGGCAATGAATGTAGCATACACATTTTTGCTTTCTCTGCCTTGTCACGTGAGCGCGTCGTTCTGCTAATCATCGCGACGCCGAGTGTGAATATGACATGCCACCGCGACCGACTTGTTCGCTGCACACGCTTTCTTATCCATGTTGCCTGTCCAAGACACCCACGGCAATGCTCGTTCGGGCATTCCTATGCCATCTACGGTGAAGAAAGCGCCGTCATCATCAATGCGGATGAGTCTGTCCGGACCAGCGTTACGCGCTCCATACATACCACCAGTGGGTTCTGGTCCAAGCTCGAACCCACGACACTCTGTCTACAGATCCCAGAATGCCAACCCGCTCCTACAAAGCACGTCCAAACCAAACTACGGAAGAACTCCTCTTCACAAGTAAGTAATCCGACTTTCATTCGGTAGGTGCTCATTCACACGACTGCGTTCTCCGATTCCATTATACAGTTCTACGCGTCGTGGATCAATATGGACAGGAAATGCTGTTATCGCTGCGCCGTCTGGAAGCCAAACATTGAAGGATCCCCGACCCATTCGCGAACGCGCCTACCAATCAAAGATGCGCCAAGAGATTTTCTCCTGGCTTCATGCTACAGGCTATGAAATTTCAATGCAAACCTTGACGAACATCACCGGAAAGGACTATCGTGCCATGTTTCAACACCTCGTGAATCTCATCGACCCTTGTTACCCATTCGAACCCAAATCACGATTCGAAGACGAGTTTCAGCCAGCATTGAGGGCACTTCGGTATCCGTTTGTCTCGCAGATGGATAATAAATGGTTGGCGGCACCCGGGAGCATGCATTCATGGCCCGCGCTTCTTGCAGTGTTACATTGGCTAGTGGACATCGGCAAGGTACGGTGTGTCCGTTCGTTAGTTCCGTACTTCACTCGTTTATACCAGGCACGACTGCAATACTTGGAGAGTGACGACCCAACCCTCCAGAACGTAGAGAAAATACCGGAAGAATTTCACGAGCCTATGCACCACCAAGCACTAGCTTTCGAGTATTTCTCTGAAGCCTACATTGCATTCTTCCACGGCGCAGACGTTTTCACGGAGCAGGACAAAGCACTCGAAGCCCGCTACGGTGAAGCAGTTGGTTACGTTTTCTGAATCCATTCTCATGCACCGTAACAGCGAAGAAGAACGAGAGAGTGTTGAATGATTTGGAGGAACAAAAAGAACGACTTGCTCAACTGCAAGCGGAGCTTGCCCAGCTACAAACTTCAGGGGTAAGATGGAAAACTCTTTGTGGTGCCGCTTCCTTACGAATTCTTTCAGGCGCCTCTGGAGAAGCTTCAAAAGGCTCACGGTTACCTCGTTAGCGATCGAGCAAAATTTCACGACGTTCTCCAAAGGTTCGAGAGTAGGAAAAAGCACCTGATCGATACCATCGCGCACGAGAAAGCCGAATTGAATATGCGAGGTATGGTTTTTCATTGCCCCCCGTGTTTTCACCAACTGTTTCGTAGCCATGAACCTCGAACAACTCAAGAGCGAGCACAACAAACTACTTGACACTGTGAAAGCTCAGAATCTCACACCCGAGGAGGTAGCGCGTATGAACAGTGATCACGAGACATTGTCGCGAAACCTCGAGGAACTCAAGCACAAGATATCCGAAACACAGAAAGTCGTCATGTCGCTTGAAGTGATGATGACGAATCGCGGGGCAGCTGCAGAGGAGGCACTGGACCTGTATACGAACCTGTTATCATCTCTTGGATTATTCCCACCACTACCAACCCCTTTTGAAGGTGTCGACCTTACTCTTCAGCTAAGCCTGGCAACGACAAACGTGTCACAGTTGTTGATTGGCGAAGATATACGCAAAGTCATCAAACCTACGTTGAACGCTGTTGCGGAATTGAAGCGGACAAAGCGTGCCGAAGTAGAGAGTGAACGAATCAAAGTGGACAACGATCTCGATCAATTGACATTGGAATGCGAAAATGTATACGAGGAAGTTAGGGAGGTGGAGAAGAAAGTGGTTGTTTTGAATGAGCAAGCAGACGAGCTTCGCGATGTGAGTGGGGCCATCTTACTGTACGTCTTCATGTCTGTAATTTGGTCAAACAGGCTGCCCAGCAAGAGTCGATGGTCAGCAATGCAGAGGCAGCCCGTCTGGAGAGGGAACTCGCTCACGCACGAACAGCCGCGTTATCGAGTGGGATGGGTGTGAAATCTCGGTTACAGGCGTTACAGTTTGAGTAAGGGATCCACTTGTACCTCTGAGCTGGCTTCCTCACTGGTTGTTAGCTATCGAGAGCAACAAGCAAAAATCGCGCGCCTCAAGGACGAGACCATACGGGCGATTGCTAAGAACAGTAACGAGATCGCTTTGTTTAAAGAGGAAGTATCGTCACGGCTGAGAAAGCTCAGGGATTTCGTTGAAGAAGGATGAAACTGATTGATAGGGTTCAGGGTTCACGAACCTTGTTTTGTGCTGCGTATGTGGGGCTGCTCGAGCCACTCATCACGATCGCTCGGAGAGCATGACTGTCAGGGTGGATCGGGATCCATCATTCTCGGGAAATGCCCGCTGGCGTCGACGGGGAACCTTGCTTGCATACTTTGGGGCTTGGTTGTTGGCGGGAGATGCCCGCTGACAGGAACGTGATAACGAAACAGGGGATGGCCGTAATACGTGATTAGTCGAGAAATGCAGTTGCACTTTGTCTCGCACTATTGTTTGACTGTGCAAGGATCTTACAAATGGATTCGGGATACGATTGTTACCCGGCGAGTGGAGGAAACAACCCGATACGGGCGATGTCGGCAACCGGTGAGGTGATACTTTCACCACAGGGGAGAAATTCCATCACAGTCTGAGCCTTTTACGCGAGCCGTGAAGATGGTGAAAACAACACAGCTCCACAGCCTAATTTTGGGGGTACTCCACTTTGTTTTTCCCACCAGAAGGTGCCCTCTTTTTTTCGATGAGACTATAAAAGCCCTCATGCCAGAGATGGCCATGACACGTTATTTTCTATCTGACCCACGATGAACACATTCTGCAGACGCGTGCCAAGTGCTCGCCACAACAGCGCCCTCTTGTCCAACCGTGGTACGTCTACCTTTCTTACCTCGGACCTTTTGAGTAGGGGACTCAAGTACTTGTTATCCATGTTTGGACCTTGTCAGGCCAGTGGTGGTGCTCTCGTCGCACAGCACTCTCATTTGACAACGGGCGAAGCCGCGCGCTCCACTCCTCTCCACGTGTCCTCTCGCCGTTCGAGTCCTACGCCGTCGACGATCATGTTGTTCCAGACTACTACATTAGGTACAAGCTGGGCCGCAAGGGAAACTCTAAATCCCAGGCAGCCTCGACACCCCCTACAACAAGCCCAGTAACCCAGACTTTGTCGTCTCTCCGGGGTCAAACGGTCGCGACAGGGAAGACGGTGGATTCAGCGTCCACCGCCCATCATGAGGACCCGTCAACCATGACCAAGCGTGCAATCAAGGCCCGTAAACATGAAGAGGCTCCGCTCATGGAACAACTCTTTGACTCGGTACTTTCCGATGAGATTGCGGCGAGCACGCGCCGCCTCAAGGCTAAGATCCCAGTCGAACATTACGACCCTACCCATGACGTCATACGTCACCCAAGTGGGTTCGTCGTTCCCGGCAACGGACATGCCAGTGCCAGTGACGCTGCGCGTGCCAAGGAGCACGTTCGGGATGAAGAGGAGGACCGCGCCGTACAAACGACCAATGTCGCCGAGCGCGTAAAGGAGTCTGACTTGGACTCCGTGCATGCCGCTTGTGCGAGCACCCGTCCCCGAATGAGCAAAGTGCCTTGCGAGGTCCGCGAACCTGATGGCACGTTCAAGCACCCGAGTGGATTCATTCCGCCCACTCCTGTTCAAGGGTTTGAGTCCGTCGACTCTGCACCCTCGATGGGTAGAGATACCGAGGTGATTGTCAGGCAACGCGTCCATGACTCCAAGCGTTAGGACGCTATGGTTTGCATTGGAATCGGAGAGGTCAAGTAATCGACCACTGACCCTACTTTGAATGAGCAGTTTCTGTCTTTTGGGTAGTTATCGATACCTCAACTGCATTGTCGTTTGTAGCAGTACGTAGTTCATCTTGTACTTCAATGAAGAAGGCCAACAGTTTGCCTGATGCACATTACCTGTCACTGCTCTTATGTGAATTCACTCATTCCTTTCCTTGTACTTCTGCAGGCCATTGATATTGAGAGTAGGCAGTATATTGGGCGTATTGTAGACGAACAAAAACAAATTGTTTTAGACAAGGCAGATTTCACGCACTGTTCATCGACGTAAAAGGACCAAGACACTATTTATGGTACTTGCTATGGCGAGGAAAAGCACACTTGCTGGAAATTTTGAGAAACCAGGGCTTTCAGAGTGGCCTGTAACTGTTTTCCGAGTCTCGACCGTTACGATAGTAGTCCCTGGACCTTCCACTATCCCGCAGCGATGTCGAGTGCCTGTCGCTCGCATACCCGTTTCCAGAGTAGTTGCTCGAGTTAGAGTAGCCAACAGGTTCATACCGCGAGGGCCGAGGACTAAGAGAGCGACGACTGAGAGGACATTATTAATTCGCCAAATAGAGTCGCTCAGGCATCCACGCACCGATATCGGGCAGTCTCCAAGCTGCGGCTCCGGGGTGGGGTTACTGGCCGACTACGTTCCACACGCTCCGGCTGTTCATAACTGTTACGAAACACGTTAATCACAAATGTAAGCCGGTCCCGCTAATTGGTCATAGCATACCGCGAAGGCTTATCATAGTAATCTCGGCGACTGGGAGGGGGCCCAGGTGGCGTCCTTGGTCGACCGCTAATCGGTGGCTCGTACCTATCATCCACAGCTCTTCTATCATAGCGATCGTAGTCCCGAGGGGGGGCCGGCGGGTTCCTTGACGAGAATGAGTCCCGCTCGTATCCGGATCGGTCGTACCGCGAGGAAGGTGGGCCCCTAGTCCTGTATTCGTCGTAATCACGCGAGGACCGCGGAGCGGGCATCGGATAATCACGCTGGTCCTTCGGAGGACTTGGCAGGCGTCGGTAATCCCTCGAGGGTGGCGGAGAGGAGTCATAATAGCGACTCTCTCGAGACGCATACCGACCAGTGTCGTCTCGGTGAGCAGGATAGTCGCGTGATGAAGTGTAGTCCCGCGGATGTAGGCGATCAAGTAGAGTCGATTCAGTCATAGCTCCACTGCGTCTGGAAAGAATCGTGTACAAGTCAAAACGCGAAGTTGTTGTTTATAGGTTGACCTACGAGTGTGAACTCTGGCGAGAACATTCCCTGTCAAACCGCCTGTGAGTAAGTTCGCACCTATGGTGCTTAGAGCGTGCACACTTTGCCCAGTGACCATTTTCTCCACACTTGAAGCATGCACCGGGATCCTCGATTCGTCTTGTGGCGCGTCCCTTACCGTGCGCTATCTCGACGCGCACCTTATTTCCCATGAAATACCCCTCGTGATACTTTGCGACACTTTCTTCTGCTGACCTGCGATTATCAAATTCCTGACCAGAATGGTTGATATTATCTACGAAGGTCGATACTCAACACACCCACCACAAAGCCATAGCCGGTCCTAGAAAAACCCGATGAGTTCAGATGTGGGCTACCGAGACGGGAAAAATATACTGAGACTCACTTTAACTCAATGTTAATGATATTGCCGAGCTTCCCAAACCCATTCCGAAGGTCCTCGGGGCGTGTGTTTTCGGGTAGACCGCCAATGTATACCTTGTTCGGCTGGGCGATACGCAAATTCGAGTTTCAATACCAGGAACACAGAAGACAAGAGACACGGGAAGTAAAGTAGACAAGGCCGGTCGCAGGAGTAGAACGCTCCTGCATGAGAAGAGAAGCCCATCGGGGGCTAGCTAGACCTTAATGAACATGTACGTGGCGACCCAGCCTAGCAACAGTCAAACCAACAGGAGCCAGCGGTGCCAAGTAAATCTCAAGTATCCAGCCACCAGACAGTGAGGGGTGACCAAGCAACAGCAGATGTCGCCATAGACGGACGCCATGACGAGCGAACAGTGGACGCAGGAGAGACGAAACGAGAAAACAAGTGAACTGTTAAGCACCTTGGGTGGTCTGTCGCGAGAAGTATCGTCCCTGGGCTTGAGGTTGCTGGTCGCCATCTCTTCGCTGTTGCTGTTCACAAGAGCAGAGGGGTCTTCCGCAGCGACGGCAGTCGGGAGGTCATCCATGACAGTATCATGGTCAAGTTTGACAGGGCCCATATCGTCGATGTCTTGGTCGTCTACTGCGCCCCACCTGTCCCTAGTACGGATGTCGTCCACGACACTGGGGGAGGCAGCCATAACACCGAGTGGTGGAGAGAAAGCAAAAAAGTTAAGACGACCGAGCGCCCACAACAGGGGAACGACCTTTGAAATCAAACTCCGCTTGCAACGTCGCCATTACGTAAACGTCCCATTACATAAGTAAAAGAGAGGAAAAAGAAAAATGTAGGTATCCGTCCATCCCCAAATTATACATCCCACTACACAAGTGTCAAGACACCACTAACTATACTCGTTGCCACAAGAACGCTGACGCCGATGAATATTCTCCCGTCGAAAGCTGTAGTCGAGGTGCCGCTAGACGAATTTGATCCGCCAGAAGATCCAGCACCAGTGGGGGTTGTCGATGCAACTCCGCTGGGCAACGTCGGCACAAAGGTACCAGTGGCGGTCGCCAAGCACGAAGATGCCACCGAGGTAGGGGAGGATTTAGCATTCGTATTGACGGTGCCATTGCCACCAAAGCTGCATGACTGAGAGTTGTCGTTAGTGGCGCTGTAATACTCGCTCATAACATATGACAACATGATAGCTAAGGGACGTCAATATCAGCGAGTGTACCTGCTCACACGAACACAACACGTACTTGGGTCGCACTGAGAGACAAGGCCATATGTGCCATTCATGCCATTGGCAGAGATGTCATTGCAGGAACCTCCGGACTGACCAAGTAGGCTGCAGCCGTAATTCAACAAGGACCCCACGATTGAGGTATAGTTAGATGTCGTGGGAGTAAATTGACAGCCAAGATTATTCTCTAAGCACGTGCATGCTGATAGGTTGGGTGTCGGGGGCAAGCTAGTTGAGGCTTGGAAGGTGGAATTTTGTTGGGGGCACGACGGGTAGCTAGTCGAACCGGCGGAACTTTGCGAGGGCGAGTTCGGCGGCGATGCCTGCGCATATTGTGCTGCCAGGTTATCAAAGTCTTGACCAGTGATGACAGAGCTGCCATTGGACGATATATTCACCATGCCGAACTGGCCTTGGGCACTGGTTGCTGGGAAGTATGAAAACGCAATGCCACCAGACCAGTCGGGGGACATCTCAGAGCTGAAAATGGCACCGACTTCGGTCCAAGGGCGTGGAGTCCCCGCAGTGATACAACCAAATTCACTGAAGTAGGCAGGAACATTGTACCCAGCGAATTCGCCCTCCGTACCCGCATAAGCTGCTTGAAAGGTGGAATCGCCGCACCACTCGCTAGAACAGAGTATTAGTTACACTGACAGAACGTGCCGGTCAATAACACTGACTAGTTATTCAAGCCGTAAAGATCGATAGCGGTAGCACCTGAATTTGAGCCAGACGGATCGCAGGACAGGTAATTAGCCAAGGGAACGATCCATGATGCATCTCCGTCTATAGCTGCATAACCAACCAGAGCGGAGGACTTAACGGAGTTGCTAACATCGTGAGTCAAAACGTGTTAGCCAAAGTAGGAAAACGTTTTCATTGCTTACAGGTAAGCTTTGACGTCACGAGCTGCGGCTTTGACAAATGTGGCAGCATCGGTTTCGTTAGACTGCGTAACAACCTCATTCCCAACGTTGTAGGCAAGCACGTTGTCATATTTTGAGAATGTGTTGACGGTCTCGAGGTAGAGATCCAAGAGGTTCGTAGTCCATGCAGGAGATGTGCTGTCAATGGACCCATTGATTGGCAGCGATAAATCGATGCTGACAAGCTACAAGTTCGTCGGGCGGTGATAGTTTGAAGGACAAGAACTCACATAGTGTATATACCTGCGTTGCTAAATAATTCCATACATGTGTCATGGTTGAGACTAGAATCGACGCTGTAAACTCGAATAGTATTGACTCCAAGTTGTTGGAGGTAAGGTAGGTCGCGTTGGCAAGAGGTTCCGTTGGCGAGGGAATCAATATAGGTAGATGGCTCCAAGAATGGATTGCTAGCGTCAGCCACGATAGCACCTGTTGACGATGCGTCAATCTCGACTGGAGATGGAACATGCATTACAATTCACAGACCTTGCTGCTGATATGCAACGCCCTTGATGTAGAACCTGTTTCCGTCCGCAGTGTAGAGGTATCTGCCAGCCCTAGTGACCTTTTGGATGGCATGCACGCCCGAGACGACAAGCGCTGCCGCAGTGAGACCGGCAGCGATGCGATAAAGCGAGCGCATAGCAGCCAGGATGTTATTTCTTTTATTTAAAGACTGATAGAGAGTGTGGAAGAGAGGAACAAAAAGGACAGCGGGTGGTTGACTGCTCTCCTGCCCTTCCTCGGCAGCCCATTTTATTGACGGTGCCGATTAGTAAGACGTCATCACTTGACGCCCCGCAGGAACAAAAGGTCTAGACGCGTTGGACCTGACCATACTGTAAATGAATTAACGATCCTTAAAGCATACGACACGCATTGCCCATGTACTACTCGCACACAAGGCTTGTCTACGGCGTCTGTGTGTGTGGTGGTATGTGATGAATTAAGACATTGCTCCCATTGTGGGACAAGCAGACCGTGTCTATCGTCGCCCGCCTAGCTCAATCGGATAGAGCGTCAGACTCTTAAAAGTTAGGCGATCTGAAGGCTGCGAGTTCGACCCTCGCGGTGGGCTATAGAATTTGTCTTTTTTTTTAACCCTTTCTCCTCAATTTTCGGCACTCATCCCCTTTCTCCATACTGCCCCCCGTGTCTTGTCCGAACGGCCTCGTCGTCTCCGAGTCAAACGACTGCATAGAATTGCACAATAAGTACAAAAACGTAGTGCTGCGACAGTTTAAGCCATTAAAGAGAACATTGCTTTAGATGATGGAGGGACCAAGATTAACGCTATACAAATGCGACGGACGGTGGGGAAAGTGAAGTGTTCAGAAAGCAAGCAAAATAGTACTGCAGGGAAATTGGTTGTATGCCGGATCAATGTACAATTGCGGTGGTGGTATTGATCGAAGCCGGCCGATCCCCTTGGCGTAAAATACCTCCCAAACAAACCGCCAGCTTGAGCGAGCCATGCAACGCGAGTGAGGTATCGGTCGTCAAAATGCGAAGGCCATAGAATATACATAGAAATAGGGATTGGTGAGAACGCAGGCATCGTTCGAATTGAATCGGCATGCAGCACAGCGGTCACCCTCTCACATGCCGTAGCCGTAGGTCTGGTAAGGATCATTTGACGATCCGGCAAGCCCAACGTTGCCAAACGGGCTCACATTTGCATACCCGGAAACGCCAGAGTATCCACCACCGTGGGAGTGAGGCGGAGTCAGCCTGGTGTTGTGTGGAGAGTGGCTTTGCAGAACATATTCATCAATCGATCGTGCTCCAAGACCATGCATCTGAGGAGCTACCGGACCGTGACCATACGCTCCTTGACCCTGAATCCCGTACAAGCTGGGTTGAGAGCCGTAAAGGTCCGTCATCGGCATATTCATATTTTGGGGGTGACGTGCAGTGGGTCCCAGAGGAGTGGGTCCAAGTCCTACAGCTTGGTTGCCGAGGTGGATGTTGGCCATTGCCTGAGGACCCTGGTATCCACCGCCGTAGTTGTCGACATGTTCGCGTTGGAGCTTGTTTTGAATCCGTTTCCCGTATGGGGTATTCCGAATCAACGGCAACACAGGTCGAATGCCTTCGACAAGCAGGGCGCGTTGACTAGCCTCCGCATAATCCAGGGCAGTCTAGAAGAAAGAATCTGAGCACAAGCGACCGAATCAGCATATACACTGCTCACTTGAACACAGTAGTTGCCGTATGAGTCACGCAGAAGTTTCTCCAGACGCGACCGATTGAGTAGCTCTTCGATAATCATCTTCCTAGTGTTGTGCTCCGCAACCCGGATACACTGAGCAACAGATGAACCATAAATGAAATTGTCAGACATCAAAACCAACCTTCTCGATCACATTTGAACTAAACTTCTGGACAGACAATGCACAGATATTCCCCGTGAATTGGCGGATGACTGCGTCGCTGAAGCGATTGTCGTTCAGATCCAAGATGTATTGCACGACCTGAGGTACAGGTAAGCAGTAGCAGTAGAACGAGCGCAATGACTCACATAATTCCCATATGGGTCCTGGACCAGGGTAAGAGCATTATATGTGATCTCGTTCACAAGTTGGATGCGCTGATGGTCAGAAGCATGATCAATGCACCGCTGTAGTACACAACATCCGTGACGATGGGTAGCAACTTCCACGCAATTAGCAGCGACAGCATTGTAAATAAACTGTCACAGAATCAGATAAGCTACGGAGGAATTCGGGGCTCGGTACCTGATTGTCTTCAGGAGCAAGCTTGTTGAGGCACTTCTGTATGACATGATTGCCATTGAGATCTTTGATTAGCACAACAACGTGAAGGCTAAGCGCGACAATGATCGAGTGAATCTGTATATTATATCTTTGATCAGCCTACACTCCTGCCGTAAGTGTTGAAGCGAAAAGACACTAGGATCTGACTTGCCTGCCGTCTAGTTGACAGGAAGTCAATCATTTTTTGTACAGCACGAGTACCGTGCATATTCAGCGAGATATTGACCAAATCTTGAGCGACGGACTCGCAAATCAAATTCCGTTGCTCATCCGTGGAGTATTCCAGCAATTTCTGACATAGGTAGTTGCCAAACGGGTCTTTGCAACAACGTGAATTCCTCCGCAAATAACAGAGGGACAGAAGGTGCATACCTGTCATCAAATCGGCGAAGTGACCAAATGTTTCCCGAAATATCATGTCACGGTGTTCCGGAATACCCTCTTCTAGTTTCTTCTGGAGGTAACGACACCCATGCTGGTCCTTGCAAAGGGCGAGAATCTCCCCTTGTAGGTCCTCCAAGCGAGTCCCTGCGAAGCGATTGACTACAAAGGATCCTCAGCCATACTACGTTGAGAACGGAGGGCAAACGTACGATCCATATCGCCTCGTTTATGCTTCGGTCCGTGGAGCCCGTTCATTTTTCCGTCAGGCCCTCCGCGACCCATCCCGAGTCCATAGCGCGAGCTGCTGTGATGATAGAGAGCAGTCGAACCACTAGCAGCACCATTCACATCGTGGCCACCGCGGGCACTGGAATCAAACCCATAAGTGTTGTAGCGCGCACTATCAAGCCGATTGTTGAGGTTATACGCCGAATCCACGCTGTATTGCTGTAACATGACTGAGCGAGAATTAACAAGAAAAAGCTATCCTCGAACCTCAAACGACAGCGGGGCAGATCCGTCGTATTGGCCCGACGGAAGACGCGACAAAGATGGCTGAATATCAGTTTTCGTCTCGTTGCCCAAGTGCTGACTGCCTTGAGCTGAAATGCGTCCACTCATGCTTTGACCATCAGGTGTCAGCGGTGTTCCAGGAGCTTGGAGCAAATGGGAGTTTCCATTGGTGATAGAAAGAGGAGTAGCAGGCACCGATCTCGTTGCTGCGAAACTCTCAAGAGCTCCTGCAGGAGAACTCCTGCGAGACGAGGGCACCGGACCAACCGATCCGAGGGTCATCTGAGGATGTTGGCTGACCGGCGGCGTCGACGTTCCAGAAACTACAGTAGACAATCTGGCACTGAGATCCATGGGCGACGATGTAAGTGTAACCGTCGGTGTTGTGACGGTGCGGCGTTCAGCACGTGAGGCAAGGCCTTCCGGAATGCGAGGATTGCCACTAAATTGTGGCCACTCGGACGGCTTGTCGCGACCTGTGAACGAATTGCGCGGGGAGGTTTGCGACCGGTGCGCAAGATCCAAGGCGGCAGACGAAGTTGATATCTAGCCTGATATATAGGTTCGGTGAAGAACACAAACTAGAAGTGCTCACCTTATTTGCATAAGCTGCAAACTTGTCATCGTCCGACGTTGGCAAGTTCCTCATCGCATCTTTGAAAAGTAAGGAAACTGAACGCGAAAAAGGAAGGATGACTTACTATGCATTTCCTGGTCTAACTGTTGGTCAAGCATCATGCCAACGTTAAGTTGTTGGCCAGTGCCAGCATGTTCCTCCTCGCTAAAACGCGCTCTCGTCAATATGGACTGAGCGACAGGGCCCGGACTTGGGGAAGCTCCGGTGGGTCTTTCACCAGAGAGGGCCATGCCTCGAAAGTGTTCTGCAAGTTCTTCATCGTGGCTGCTCGTAGACGTGCGACGACTTGCGGGCATGCTTTTCGCCCCTCCACGAGCGTACTGACCATTGAGCATATGGTTTGGCCCAAACTCAGGGGAACGATCGACAGAAGGCGCATAGGTGACCGATTTCCTCTTGTCAACAGCAAAGCCAACAGCTTTGGACAGAACGTCGGCGTCGACCGAAGAATGAGACAGTGATGACTTCGTGAATCCGTCTCCTTGCAGGATGGCATTTACCCGGGGAGGAGTTGTTGGGGCAGAGACAGCCAAATGAGCGGAAGTCATCGACTCGTACGGGATACTGAGGAGCTCCTGCGCCTGCTGGTGCTCCAATGCACGCATCTGATCTTCAAACATTTTCCTTTGCAGTGTGCGCTGACGTTCGTGTTCCAATCTCTTTAACTCCACGCGCTTTTGACAAGTATCGGGTTTGAGATCCACAACCTTGTACGGAGGACGGTTGAACGCAAAAAACTCACCGCCGAAATATCGGGCATATTGGTACCTAGCCTCGCAGCCTGTCACGTCGCAATTGTTTTTTTAAGAAAACACCAGAGTTGCAGTGTTAAAGAGTTGGACATACCGAGTCTGCGAGGTCGAGGAAAGCAGGAGGGCTCTGCTTTCTCCCATCGGAGGTACGATTATCGGCTGAAACATTAATGTTTTCTGCGGTATTCATCCCGAGTAACGAAGGCGGACAACTTTTCTTCCAAGCGTTTGAAAAGAGAGAAAAGATATGTAACGGAGAGAAAGAAGATTAGAAAACGGTATGACTAGTTGCACAATGGTAACCCTGCGTTGAATCGACGCGAGTGATCAGAAACTGCAGAGGCCGAGATACGTGTACCGAGGGTGTCTTACCTGCAAGCCAATTTAAGCCCGTCTAGTATATTGAGTGATGGTACAATGAGGGTGTAATGGCTGCTGCAGTCATGGTACGAGGTAAATGAGAGGCTGGCGGCGTGTTAGATGACTGTGAAATACCTGTTGGGAAGTGTCCAGATTTTTTCAGAGCGCAATGCGAGGGAGGACGCTGATGCTTGTGTCGTTAGGACCAGCGAATTTAAGGCACTTCGGTAGCGCGTGGGGGGGTGTCAAAAATCCCGGACTTGGCCTTATTTTTCAAAGTCCGCCTTATTTTTTTTCTACGCTTTTTTTTCTTTTGCGTAAACGCCGATCGTCCTAATTTCTCGTTTTCTAATATCCCCCGTCCGTTGACCTTGCGTACAGTCGTAGGATTTTATTATTTATTTATTTATTATTACCACGGAGCAGCCACCCCGTTACAACATGCCGCAAAATGAATTGACACCCATTCAAATATTCGCGGATGCTCTTCTTTGACATCGCATCGGCTATTCCACGATGGTTGCGGGTTCACTGACAAGCGTTCACTAGCAACCACTCTCGTATACATGAATGACAGTGGAAGGCGTAGTCAACGACGATCCATCACTGAGCTTCTCTTCCGTAGATGGCTCGTGAGGCACATGTCCATTCACAACTTTTCCCTCGTCTGTCTGTTCTGTATGGTGAAGACGTATGCCCTTGATCGTCCGCCGATCATCCTCATCTTCACCACCAGTCTGCTTGCCAAATTCCTCAGAACCTGACGAACCTGCCATACTCGACACCGCAGGCGACTGTGGCCATCCTTCGGGCTGTTCACACGCAGACCTTGGAGAAGAGCGCAAAATAGAAGCCGGGTATCGGGGACGTAAGAAGCCCGTTAGAGGCGGAAAACCAAGTGAAAGCTTGGTGTATCGCGAGTGCGTGGTCCCCTCGGTGGGCGTAGTGGTCTCCATTCCTCTACCACTCCGAGAAGGTGAGTCATCCAGAGGTAGTTCTGCATTGACAGAATGCGGACTCCGGCCCGCCTTTGGCGTATCCGAAGACAGGTAGGTAGGAGCTGAAGACGGTGACCCAAGAGGCGTGGCCAACCCCGAAGTAGCCGGGGAGTCTGGTATCCGCGAGTATCTGGTTAATGTCGCTGTAAACCGAGCCGACTCTGAAAAGCGCCGAGCAGACACTAACCGGAGGTGTGTACATTCTCCGTCTGTAAGTGTAAGGAGTAAATTTTTCAAATTAGGTAAGGTATGTCGCATATCAAGAGCTCGCAAATCTCGCTCTGCCATAAGCTTCAAACGCGTCAGAACCGAAAACTCAGTCGTAGGATATGACTTACCATCTCAATGTTCTTGTTCAGTAGAAATACACCGTATTCAAATCTGTAAGTATCAACACCTTTGGAAAAAAGAGGAAACCTTGAGCAGACGGTCAGCTTTGTGGGGGAACTCGGTACACGAGACATTACCAACATTCGCGGACCAACCATGGCGGAGATATTATCCCTGATTAAACTCCTGCTTCCAACATAGGTGACAGGATACACCAGTCCTTTTCCCATGTACACGGCAAGTAGCTGAACCAAGTGTGCGGCGTATCCCAAGGCAGTGGCGACTGCGTCTTCCGTCACTTCCTTGTGAGACGGCAGTGAGAGCGGAGGAGCTGGTTCATTTCCGTTCAGAGGAATGGGCAAAGGAACACCGAGAATTGTGTACAGTAAATCGGAGGGAGAGTCAAGCTCGATCGGGTATATGGTGGCCAATACGGAAATCAACGATGTCCGGGTAGCTGGTATGCGATTGCGCGTGGTGACAACGACACTTCTGAAACAACCAAGGAGCATGGTAGACGTGTTAGTCTCCACGAGTCGAAACTCACCTCTGCTCTGCGACTCTCTCAGCTTGACTTGAAAGAAGAACGTCACTTTCAGCATGCACAGCCCTGGCACCTTCAAGGTTCTCTCTACGTGCTTGTATATGTTTCCGGCGCATGGCAATGTTATCACGCACTGCGCACAAATGAGACATATGAGAGATATGAGAAGCGTGAGGGCTCGACAGCTTACAAGAGTTCATGTGCTCGATAATGGCACAGACCTCGGCCTGTCGGTCCTGAATGCGCACCTCACGCTCGCAAACTTCCCGGTTCTGACGTTCAGACGCCCAACCACAACGTTCGCGGATCAGTTTAATGCACCAAGTACGACAAGATCAACACACCAGAACAAAGACATCACTGCTTTCCAGTAGCTTATCGGTCTGCTTTATGACAGCACGAAGCAATTCCTCGGTGTCTCGAATGCAAGATTGCAAAGTCACGAGTCTGTCATAGCTTTTAACAGTAGCTCTTTGATTGGAGACATAATGGTGACACACTGAAAGAGTTCCTGCAAGCTGGCAGTCCCAGCAGTGGACCTACGAGCTCTGCGTGATGAACTTAGTTGAGAATAACTATCGGATGCATGCACATTCTCTACGGGGGTCGACGGAGCAGTGTGGTCGAATCTTCGAATCTCGGCTTCCGGATCGGTGTTGTAACCAGATGGGGAAACTGATCGGGAACGGGAAGGACCCTGACGCCGGGGTTGTGAGACGGGCACATAGAAACTCTGTCCGGAGGGAGAAAAAGTTATCACGAGCGAGTTCGAAGGCAGGTAGGACTGGCGATTTTCGAGCTTCAAAACATAGGAGGGTAAACGAACTTGAAGCTGAGCGCTGTCGTTGTATCTTACCTCGGGCGGAAGTGGTACCAGGTCTGATAACGCTACGTTCCATTCGTCGAGGAGCTTCCACTCCGACGTCTGTAGAGAGATGTCGCTCGGGCTGATAATTTCCTTCTGCTTTCCTTTGGAATTCAGTGACAAGCCTCTTTCTTCCGTCTTTGCCCAAAGCTCGACCTTAACCACGCTCGAACTCATATCAGTGTCCTGGGTAAACTCGTTGGAGGCAGAGTCAACTGTAAAGATCGGGTTCGTCGAAGGAGGGTGAATGGGGGATATGTAGTTGGGCACTTGACGTCTGGTTCTGACATCTGGAGCGGGTGGAGACGGCTGGCCAGCACTCCTCTGCGAAGGGACAGAAGACGAAGGCCTATGTATCTTGGACGTCGACGACGACGTGGTGGCCTTGAATGGAGCGTGTGCTTTGCGAGTTGGGGCAGTCGGTCGCGTAGTCGCTGCGGCATTGACGCGCGTCGAGAGCGTTTTAAACGTGCCAATACTCGCTGAACGCGATGTCCGGATCACCTTGGGCAGAGGAGGGACATGGGTATTTCCAGATGACGAGGTGCAAGAAGCCGAACCCGGAAGTGGGCCACTCTCGGTGCGGAGCCTCGGGTTTGGACTACCCTTGGTTGGTACAGACGAAGGATGCGTTGTAGTCTCCGGCACGGTGAGCGTGATGAATGTCTCCACGAGACGTGACTTAATAACTCTTTCCAGGGTGCGCTGGGAATGGTCGAAGGAAAGAGTGGTGGTTGGATGGGTCGACACGTTTGAGGAGGCAGAAGCCAGGGCAGCGTTTCCACCGGGACGCATGGCGCCTTTGCGGCGACTCCTTCCTTCGAGACTGCCCCTAGCTTCGTCCGGGGAGCCAGTAGCATCGTCAACTATCAGGTTTTTCAATGTACTGCCTGAAGCAGACGATATTCGACGGGTCCGTTTGCGAAGAAGAGTCAAGTCGAGGTCGTCGGAAAAGTTTCCAAGCGGTGTGAACTGAGAGTGGGCCGCGGGTTGCGAGAGGGCAGTAGCAAACGCATCTCTGATAGGGAAAGGCGTCAGGTTGACAATCTGGAAGGAAGTTACGTGGCGAAGACGTCGCTGAAAGCATGTCTATCACAATGAGCGTGGGCCAAATCCCTGGGTGGAACGCTCACCGTTGCACACCACGGCGACGGTGACGGCACACGTTCACCTGGCAAACTGGGTTCGGGTGCTTCGTCCTGGCCACCCGCCTGCATGATCTGTGTCGAGTTCGACGGCACTGCTGCTACCGCTTTGCTATGAGCATGTCAGTGACGACTGGCGCTTTCCTTTCTGGGAATGTACTCCATCAGCGATGTCTGCGACGACTGAACCGACTGGCATTCTGGTACCCGAGATCGACGCACTCACGGCCGTCCTCAGGGTATATTCTGTCTCTATCTACGGGCAAATACACTAACGTGGCGACCACAGAACGCTGTCTTGAAGACCGGTCAGATATACGCCTTCCATGCCGATGCGCAAGACTGTGAGCTGTCTGCCGTACTCACCGCGTTATGTTCAACTTTCGCGTGAAAATAGTGGTTGCGCAAGTATGCTCCCCACCCACCTCGCGATCTAGCAGCCTCTCTTGGAGTGAGCTACAAAAGTACGATCAACTGTGCGATGCCATCGAAATACGTGTGGTGTGTAATAATCTCCCCCATCGTACCCGCCATCTCACAGTCGCACTCACAAAAGCTACATGCCATATCCGTTTTGAGACGAGACTTGGCCCGTGAGGAAGCTCGTGCCAGACAGGCCGAAATGACCGCTATGGCAGCCCAGGTGCCACCGGCCGACCTGGCAGGCTCGATCACGGCGGATACTACCATGCAGCCTCCTCCCGCACCCATTCACGGATCCGCTCAAGGGCCCACCCCTTTGCGCCGCCAATCCGCAATCTCCTTGTCTTCACTCCCAGACAACCCTTCCCCCTCAAATTGGACTTGTCATCGTCGCGCATGTCTGCGGAAGAAGCCGCTCTCTACTCCAAGGGACTCCTCGCTTCTCCAGTATCACTCGCACCCAAGTCAGCGCGGCCGACAGGTACTAGCGACATTGACTTGATAGCTGCATTTGCCTCCGCTACCGCAGCCAATGCGCCGCAGCACGTGGACATCGACTTAACCGCGGATGATAGCCCCCTGGGATGATGTCAAGAATCAACGCCTCTTGGGTAGCTCAGCTGACAAGCCGATTGAACTCGACCTGGATAGTATC